>CBVK0101668100.1:0-14308 GCA_900067695.1 Picea abies
TCTTTCTGGTGTTATTCTGTTATCATTTCAGTATTATTGTGGTGTTATTCTGGCTATATTGTTGTTCATCTGCCATTTCTAGGATTTTATTTTTGTTTTGCATACTTTTTATATCTGTAATATTACATTCTTATATTATCATTTAGAATCATCCCTTACAAAAGGTGTGCACTGCGCTCATACATGATATCTTAGTTATACCTAAAAATTCCCTTGTCGTTTGCACATACATTGCACACTTAGCTCATACTCTCAAACTCACATACTCTCTAATTGTTAGCTACCTTCTATCCCAAAAAACCTTACATATTTATACATTTACATTAGGGATAATACCATTATCAATGGACCAAAATGCCTAACGACTTCCAACTGACTTCCTTCCTTTGTGTGCATCAATATTGAAATTGTGCTGACTTATTTTCGTTTCTTTGCATGCGCTCCTACATAGTTTCCCAAAATGCATGTCCCAACAGGACCCCAACACTCACCTCTGGCTCATATTGAGCCACTCAGTTCTACTTCTATGCTCCCTTCAGTGTCACAATGAGATTCTCAAAAATCTTCTTTGATGTTGCAATATTTTCCTTTTCTTGCACTTCTTGCACCAAAATTTCATCTTTCGTCTACACAATAATAGGGTTATCTAGCTTCTATTCACTGTACTGCACTACTTACTTCACTATGCTCTGTACTAATGCAAGTTCTTATATTACTCTAAAGGATTCCTCCTATAGCGGTTCCATATTCTGTGCACTATTTTATTATTCCATTATGATTTGATTTATCTCTTGGCTTAGTTTTTTGTTCTCAATAATTGCAGTCATCCACTCTGTTGGAGGCAAAGTGTTCATTGTATCTTTGATCTTTTGTGCCTTCTCTTGCATAGTCTATAACCTTTGTTCCAATGCTTGTGTCTTTGTATTTTCCAGCAACTAAGTCCATACTTGTGTGCTTTCTTCATACAACTTTGCACATTATTCATCCAAACTTTTAATGCTTTCCATTTTTGTCACAAATGTATTCTCCCTTTGCTCTTTTTCTTTGGGTGGATTACTTGGTGTTGTGCACCCTTCCAAGTCAACAATATTCATGCAGAAGCCTTGAATAGCTTCACTGATCTTAGTCACTTTCTCTTCCAATGGAGTGTCTACTTCCATTCATATCTATGGGAAGTTGTTGTATACTTCATGCACTGTGTTTTTCAACCTTCCTACTCTATTTTCAGCCTCCTCCTGCTCTTGCACTAGTTACTATATTCAATGTGTAGTGTTCCATTGTCCTCGTTCACTCTAGCCGACTCCATCTTATTTGACTCCGCACGTAGCTTAATCTTCTATGTTACACTTGAATGCAAGCTATGTAACACGTTCATAGGAATCTGTGACAACACTAAATCAATATGACTTAGCACCTATGCATGATCCTTCATCTCTATTGATGGGACCTATAATTCCCCTGCTACTATCTTCATTACTCTACACTCTGTTGATGATACTGATTATTGTGATGTCATCGGTTGTGCGTCTATTGTCTTGGTTGTACTCTCAGTCTATTCTTCTTCTCCTGTTATGACTGGTGGTTTCCTGGTTGCCTCCAAAATTTGGCACAGTATCGCTATTTGTGCCTACACAGTTGTATGCATCTCCTCTTGTTTCTACATGGCTCGTAGAAATGATTCCTCCATCACTTCATTTACTTGATCTTTGATTTTCTCTAATTCCTCCTCAATCAAAGATTGGATTGCTACTTTCTTGAATTCTTTCCTCTTCTTATGCTTGTGCATTGATTGCTCCTTCATATGTTCCTTCCTCTTTTCTCCAATGAGCCGTGGGATGGCTTGAACGTCACCTTCACCACTTCATTGTTCTCCTTGTTACTCTTCTACTTCTTCTTGATCCTTCTCTGGTTCTGCCATATCCTTTTCTAGTTTTTTCATATGCTTCTTCATTGTTTCTTTCTCTGAGATTTTCCACTCATCATCTCAGTCGTTTACTATTTGGTTGATTTCTTTCTATGTCACCCTGTAATGCATCGACAACCATTGGTGATCTGGTTCCTTCTTTTTCTGAATATGCATATGGTGTTTCCCTGCCTTAAATCACGCAATGTCCATATAAGCTTCAAATATTTTCAATTGAATGTGTGTCATGTCTTCAATGTTGTTGGTTATTACTCTTCCAAATAGTCTCCTTATAAATGTAGAAGGTTATAATATTGTTCGACTGTTTGTTTTTATGCACAGTATACCACAATGGCACATATCTTGCTGCCAATAATGGTTTATGCATTTCGTCCAGGAACCACGTATCTTTTGTCTCCCTCCAAGAAATCAATGCTATCAAAATTAATAATCACGCAGGAAGTGAGAAGACCTGGGGTTCAACATTAATTCACCAACAAAAACATAAGATATTGGCCCTTTTGGTATCACCTGGAAGTAGGTGAAGTCTCATCCGAGGTATCTATGAGGACTATAGGGAACATGTTTCCACATTCATGAAGGCATGGGAGGAATTCATCATAACCATTATCCTTAACATTCAATTATACCATGTGCGGAGAAACATATAACAAATGCATAATAACAAAAGTAAATCATATGCACACAATACATGGAACAAACAAACGCATCATAACATAACACAAAGACACCATATTTAACGTGGTTCACCCAATATGGGCCATCCACAATGACTAAATTATTATATTATCATTCATAATCATCCCTTAAAAAAGGTGTGCATTGTGCTTATACATGATACCTTATTTATACCCCAAAATGCCCTTGTCATTTGAGCATATAGTGCACACTTAGCCCATACTCTCATACTCACATACTTTGTAATTCTTAGCTACCTTCTGGTGTTATTCTGTTATCATTTCAGTATTATTGTGGTGTTATTCTGGTTATATTTTTTTTCATCTGCCATTTCTAGCATTTTATTTTTGTTTTGCATACTTTTTATATCTGTAATGTTACATTCTTATATTATCATTCAGAATCATCCCTTACAAAAGGTGTGCACTACGCTCATACATGATATCTTTGTTATACCTGAAAAATTCCCTTGTCGTTTGCAAATACATTGCACACTTAGCTCATACTCTCAAACTCACATACTCTCTAATTCTTAGCTACCTTCTATCCAAAAAACCCTTACATATTTATACATTTACATTAGGGCTTATACCATTATCAAAGGACCAAAATGCCTAATGAATTCCAACTGACTTCCTTCCTTTGTGTGCATCGATATTGAAATTGTGCTGACTTATTTTCATTCCTTTGTGTGCGCTCCTACATAGTTTCCCAAAATGCATGTCCCAATAGGCCCCCAACACTCACCTGTGGCTCATATTGAGCCACTCAGTTCTACTTCTATGCTCCCTTTAGTGTCACAATGAGCTTCTAAAAAATCTTCTTTGATGTTGCGATATTTTCCTTTTCTTGCACTTCTTGCACAAAAAATTCATCTTTCGTCTACACAATAATAGGGTTATCTAGCTTTTATTCACTATACTACACTGCTTACTTCACTATGCTCTGTGCTACTGCAAGTTCTTCTATTACTCTAAAGGCTTCCTCCTGTAGCGGTTCCAGTTTCTGTGCAATATTTTATTATTCCATTCTGATTTGATTTATCTCTTGGCTTAGTTTTTTGTTCTCAATAATTGCAGTCATCCACTCTATTGGAGGCAGAGTGTTCACTGTATCTTTGATCTTTTGTGCCTTCTCCTACGTAGTCTGTAACCTTTGTTCCAATGCTTGTATCTCTGTATTTTCCAGCAACTAAGTCCATACTTGTGTTCTTTCTTCATACAACTTTGCACATTATTCATCCAAACTTTTAATGCTTTCCATTTTTGTCACAAATGTATTCTCCCTTTGCTCTCTTTCTTTGGGTGGAGTACTTGGTGTTGTGCACCCTTCCAAGTCAAAAATATTCATGCAGAAGCCTTGAATAATTTCACTGATCTTAGTCACTTTCTCTTCCAATGGAGTTTCTACTTCCATTCATATCTATGGGAAGTTGTTGTATACTTCCTGCACTGTGTTTTTCAACCTTCCTACTCTATTTTCAGCCTCCTCCCACTCTTGCACTAGTTTACTATATTCAATGTGTAGTGTTGCATTATCCTCGTTCACTCTAGCCGGCTCCATCTTATTTGACTCCACACACATCTTAATCTTCTATGTTACACTTGAATACAAGCTATGTAACACGTTCATAGGAATCTGTGACAACACTAAGTCAATATGACTTAGCACCTGTGCATGCTCCTTCATCTCTATTGATGGGACCTATAATTCCCCTACTACTATCTTCATTACTCTGCACTCTGTTGATGATACTGATTATTGTGATGTCATCGGTTGTGCCTCTATTGTCTTGGTTGTACTCTCAGTCTATTCTTCTTCTCCTATTATGACTCATGGTTTCCTAGTTGCCTCCAAAATTTGGCGCAGTATCACTATTTGTTCCTACACATTTGTATGCATCTCCTCTTGTTTCTGCATGGCTCACAAAAATGATTCCTCCATCACTTCCTTTACTTGATCTTCGATTTCCTCTAATTCCTCCTCAATCAAAGATTGGATTGCTACTTGCTTGAATTATTTCCTCTTCTTATGCTTGTGCATTGATTTCTCCTTCATATGTTCCTTCCTCTTTTCTCCAATGAGCGGTGGGATGGCTTGAACGTCACCTTCACCATTTCATTGTTCTCCTTGTTACTCTTCTACTTCTTCTTGATCCTTCTCTGGTTCTTCCGTCTCCTTTTCTAGTTTTTGCATATCCTTCTTCATTGTTTCTTTCTCTGGGATTTTCCACTCATCATCTCAGTCGTTTACTATTTGGTTGATTTCTTTCTATGTCAGCCTATAATGCATTGACAACCATTGGTGATCTGGTTCCTTCTTTTTCTGAATATGCATATGGTGTTTCCCTACCTTAAATCATGAAATGTCCATATAAGCTTCAAATATTTGCGGTTGAATGTGTGTCATGTCTTCAATGTTGTTGGTTATTACTCTTCCAAATAGTCTCCTTATAAATGTAGAAGGTTATATTATTGTCCTACTATTTTTTTTTATGCACGGTATACCACAATGGCACATATCTTGCTACCAATAATGGTTTATGCATTCCGTCCAGGAACCACATATCTTTTGTCTTCCTCCAAGAAATCAATGCTATCAAAATTAATAACCACGCAGGAAGTGAGAAGACCTGGGGTTCAACATTAATTCACCAAAAAAAACCTAAGATATTGGCCCTTTCGGTATCACCCGCAAGTAGGTGAAGTCTCATCCGAGGTATCTATGAGGACTACAGGGAACATGTTTCCACATTCATGAAGGCATGGGAGAAATTCATCATAACCATTATCCTTAGCATTCAATTATACCATGTGCGCATAAACATATAACAAATGCATAATAACAAAAGTAAATCATATGCATGCAATACATGGAACAAACAAACACATCACAACATAACACAAAGACACCATATTTAACATGGTTCACCCAAGATGGGCCATCCACAATGTCTAAATTATTATATTATCATTCATAATCATCCCTTAAAAAAGGTGTGCATTGTGCTTATACATGATACCTTATTTATACCCCAAAATGCCCTTGTCATTTGAGCATATAGTGCACACTTAGCCCATACTCTCATACTCACATACTTTGTAATTCTTAGCTACCTTCTACCCCAAAAATTCTTACATATTTATACATTTACAGTAGGGATTATCCCGTTATCAAAGGATCAAAATGCCTAATGATTTTTAACTAAATTCCTTCCTTTGCGTGCACCGATACCAACATTTCACTAACTACTTTTCCTTCCTCTCTACGCACTCCTACGTAGTTTCCCAAAAATGTTCCCAAAATGTTTCTCCCAACAATTTCAAAATACAATGGGAGAATATGAATGACAGGGGGAAACTATGAATGTCTCTGTGAGCTAATGATATTTTGTTTTAAAGAGCAGGCATAGAAAGTGTCTCATTGTGTGATTTGAACCAAGGATTCCCTTGTACATTGATGGGCCTCTATGTGTGAAGATGACTATGCGTTGTTGAGTTTTTGCAAGTGTTATTTGTTTACCCTGAATACAAAGTGATTGTGCAAGTGTTAAAACCTAGTTCTGCACCTCCTATCTCTTTTCCTTTGTTATCCCATCCATATGTCAGCCTAATTCTTGCTTAGTTTCTTTTCAATGGTGTGACGAGTTAGTTTGATTTGTTCTCATCTTTCTTTTGGTTTTGCATCATTTTCTTTCTTTGTGGAAGGTTAATGCATTTTTTGGTTTGAGTTAAATAACACACATCATCATGATTTGGTTACTAGTATGTTTCTAGCGGGGTAACTTAAGCCTTTGATGAAAAAAGACATAGATTGCAAGAATAGGCCTATTCTTGCAAACAATAGAAAGCACATTGTTTTGTTTCTTTTAACGTTCATAAATTTTTAAAATTTTAAATAATGTTGTGTTGGCACCCCGCATGTGTGTGCATGTTAATGGGAACTTGAGTTTATGAGAGTTACCACCATTTGATCATCATTGCATAGTTTGTGCTAAAATCATGCAAGTTTGTGCCTCAAATTCTTATCATTGTGGGATTGTGGGTAATTATCATTGCAGGTGGTATAGTAAATCAAATCAACACATACATTCGACCCAACAAACTAGAAATAATAAAGTTAGACCCAAAAAGGGGGGTACCTGATCTAAAAGGAACAAATCAAATACCCCAACAAAGGAAGAAATACCTCAAAGATAGATAAGATCATCTACAACAAAGAAAAGAGAGACAGAGGGCAACAATTTTTGTAGCATACAACAAGAAGAATAGGTCACCCCACCAATTCCATTGTCACCTAAGCATTCTGAAGATGAGCTTGTGAACACCACCACGCAACATGACAAAACGACCTGGTCAAAAACAGGGAAGCAAAAAAAAAATAAAAAACATAGTCCCAAGGTTGTGGCTTTAGAATTTGTGCCTAGAGAAACCTTGATGAAGGAATCCCCTGAAGCCAAAAAGAGTAGAAAAAGGAAACAGAAACAAGACCCTGAAATACCCAGTAATCCTAACAAAAAAACTAGGATTACCAACCAATTAAGGATAAATTCTAAAGCAATATTTAATCCATATTTGAAATACCATCAACCTATAGTAATTGAAGATGAGGACATTGACCATATTTGAAATACCATCAACCTATAGTAATTGAAGATGAGGACATTGAGGAGGACATATCTAAATTTTCTAATTTGGAAGAGATGGATGTCCACACATTGAAAAATATGATTTGGGATAAAGAAAAGATGAAATGCAATATAGGGGTAACCTCAGGGATAAAGTATGCAACTGTGAAGACATAGTACCCTACAGACTTGAATTAAAAAAAAAATGTAATGGACCTTGGCCCATATCTTGAGCATGAATCTGATGTCATGACCCTAGAGATAGATCTAATTCCTAAGAAGACTCCACATGAGGATAAACTAGAGATCAAAGGAAAAATATTGAAAATTTAGGAACCTATAACATAGGAGGAACAAGAGCTCAAGGATGGATGCAGTGTAAATACTTTGATCAAACCAAAGGTTGAAGTTGACAACGATATAGATGACAACCACTAGGTACAAGTTTTTAAGTAGAAAATTCAGACTTTACAAATGAAGAAAAAATATCTTAAAATGCAACACAATAAGCTAGAGAAAAAGTATCAAAAACCGTAAAAGAAAAATCAAAAGGCGCTGCCCAAATTTTATGACAAAACTATCTTTTTCCCTGTTTTTGTCATTGTCTTTCAGTGCGCCTTCCGAACAACTGGAAGTGAATTTTCGAAAACTGAAAGAATTTTTTGTTGGAAACACGCCCATTCACAAACACCTCTCTCATTGTTTACACAGGTATCACGGTTTGGGAGAATCAAAAGGATCTTTGAGGCCATTTTTCTAGAAATTCTCCAAATGCTTTGTTTTTCCAGTTTTTGTCATTGTCTTTGGGCACAGTTTCCAAACATATGGAGGTGAGTATTCAAAAATGGAAAGAGTTTTTTGTTGGAAATAATCCCATTCATAAAAACCTCTCTAAGTGTTTATAGAGGTATCACGGTTTGGGAGAATCAAAGAGATATTTGAGGTCATTTTTTCCATAAATTCGCCAAATTCTGGGTGAAATTTGTTCTAGTGTTAAAGGTCTACTGCTGTCAAAGGAGAAATGGGTGAAATTTGTTCTAGTGTTAAAGGTCTACTGCTGTCAAAGGAGAAAGGGTTCGAGAATCATGCTAGTTGATCCACCTATGTTCTATTTTAGTCTCCATCTAGAGTGCATGTGAGAATTCATGCACAGTCACTCACAGTTACAACTGTCAAAGGTTTTTTTGTTAAGAGTTGTTCTACTTTAGTTACCAATGGGAGTTATAGTTTCACTTATAAAAGTTTAGTTGTTTTAGTTCAAGACATTACTACCATGTGTAATAAGTGGTCATTTTCTTTTGATATGAACTGCATTGTTTTGTTGAGATCGAGTTAAAAGGAAGTCATGACAAATATTTCCAATTAAACACACTCAAGTCAAAGAGATGTTTTCAAGTTGTAATGAAGGAGTGTGAGTTAAGTTATTTAGAAAGTCTAGTTGTTATGCATAGTTGAAATTTTGTTTTAGACCTTAGATAGATGGTATAAACCCTCTGGGACATGGATAAATAGACATATTTTGGAATGTTCAAGGGTTTAGTTTTGATTGGAATATTCAATCATTATAATTTTGGTTCGACCTAAAACTTGTGACTCTAAAGTTTCCTACCTAATGAATATAAGTCTTAATGACAGTTTGTGTTTTTCTTCTCAAGTATTTGTGTGTTCTTAATCTTATCTAGATGCAAGTTGGAAATGTATGCAATGTGTAATTTCCTTTCCTTTCATATAATGTGTCAATAAATTGTTTATTTCTATGCAGCCTTGTTTGGATGACTTGTGTCAAGATACATATTTTAGATCTGTAATACTATTTCATGTATGAGATTTCATACATCAGGTGACATTGTATGCTTTCTTGTATTTCATTTTTTATTTCTTCATATCCTTACATGTTCATCAAAATGCATGCCACTAGCTAAGGGGAACTTGTAGTGATATTTTTTGTCCAGTCCAACTAGGTTTCTATCCTTGAAAACCTACCCATTAGTTGACCAACAAACCTAATTCATTAAAACCAAACCATTCCAAAACTTGAGGTGGCCTATCTCTTCCCTTTATCAGTCAGGTGCAGACCATAGGACCAACATATTTTGGCATCGTTTTCGGGGAACATAGTAATGAAGTAATATTTCCTTGGGACAATGAAAATAATTAGATCTGGTTTTTGATGGTGAACAAAAGCGAGACACATAAAGAATACAGATCATTCACCTGGCAAATCCATGGTTAAAGAATCCAATGGAGACTCCATAGTTTCAAGAAGTAATATTTTCATTTGGAAGCCATCTTGGCTCAGAGGTTTGCTTCTCTTAATTTCTTTGTTGTTCCTAGTTTTCCAAATTTTGTTCCTACTATATATGAATGGGGTAATTACTTTCCTAGATTTAGATTAGATAAGGATGATAACCTTGTAGATCATTTGCTTGAGTTCCATGAAGTCATGCATCAATTGGGTATACATAATGAGGATGTATTAATGAATATGTTCATGTACTCATTAGAGGGAGATGTTTGTGAATGGTACCAATCCTTTCCTTCTGCTAGCATCTCTTCCCTGAAAAAGTTCCATGCAACGTTTAGTGATCATTGTAAAAGGTTTTTTCCAAATGATTTGATTTTTGAAAATTTTTGTGAGGAGTTTGATTTATATATGAAGAATTATATAGTTGGTTCCTCTAGTAGTATGAATGAGAAGGAAGTGAATTTTAAGCAAGTGATATAAGAGTCATCCCCTTGTGAAGTCTTCTCTATTTTTTCTATTCAGGAAGAAATTTTTATTGATTGTTCTGATGACAAAAAAGTTGATCATAATTCTGTAGAAACATTTGACATTATATCATATATCTCTAACCATGTTTTTTATGATGAGATTTATGATCCAGAAGTTGACATAGATCAGGCTTCTATTATGCAGTCAATTTCCCAAGGATGTCATGAAATGGAGGATTTTGAAGTTCAGGTTTTAATAATTTTTAAAGACCATCCCATCTATGATCAATCTCCCGATGATGAGGAACATATTTCTACAATGATACAAATGGAACTCCTTAACAATGATCCAGTCTATGATAGTTATGAAGCATATTTTTTAGAGAGTAGTGAAGGAGATGATATTGAAATCCAAAATCAAAAGCAACTTTATCAACTTAATATATTATTTAGAAAGTCTAGTTGTTATGCATAGTTGAAATTTTGTTTTAGACCTTAGATAGATGGTATAAACCCTCTGGGACATGGATAAATAGACATATTTTGGAATTTTCAAGGGTTTAGTTTTGATTGGAATATTCAAGCATTATAATTTTGGTTGGACCTGAAACTTATGACTCTAAAGTTTCCTACCTAGTGAATATAAGTCTTGATGACAGTTTGTGTTTTTCTTCTCAAGTCTTTGTGTGTTCTTAATCTTATCTAGATGTAAGTTGGAAATGTATGCAATGTGTAATTTCCTTTCCTTTCATATAATGTGTCAATAAATTGTTTATTTCTATGCAACCTTGTTTGGATGACTTGTGTCAAGATACATATTTTAGATCTGGAATACTATTTCATGTATGAGATTTCATACATCAGGTGACATTATATGCTTTCTTGTATTTCATTGTTTATTTCTTCATATCCTTACATGTTCATCAAAATGCATGCCACTAGCTAAGGGGAACTTGCAGTGATATTTTTTGTCCAGTCCAACTAGGTTTCTATCCTTGAAAACCTACCCATTAGTTGACCAAAAAACCTAATTCATTAAAACCAAACCATTCCAAAACTTGAGGTGGCCTATCTCTTCCCTTTAGCAATCAGGTGCAGACCATAGGACCAACATATTTTGGCATCGTTTCCGGGAACATAGTAATGAAGTGATCTTTCCATGGGAGAATGAAAATGACCAGATCTGGTTTATGATGGTGAACAAAAGCGAGACACATATAGACCATAGATCATTCACCTGGCGAATCCATGGTTAAAGAATCCAATGGAGACTCCACAGTTTCAAGAAGTAATATTTTCATTTGGAAGCCATCTTGGCTCAGAGGTTTTCTCCTCTTAATTTCTTTGTTGTTCCTAGTTTTCCAAATGTTGTTCCTACTATAGATGAATGGGGTAACTACTTGCCCAGATTTAGATAAGATAAGGATGATAACCCTGCAGATCATTTGCTTGAATTCCATGAAGTCATGCATCAATTGGGTATACATAATGAATATGTATTAATGAAGATGTTCATGTACTCATTAGAGGGAGATGTTTGTGAATGGTACCAATCCTTTCCTTCTGCTAGCATCTCTTCCTTTCCTTCTACTAGCATTTCAACATTTAGTGATCATTGTAAAAGGTTTTTTCCAAATGATTTGATTTTTGAAAATTGTTGTGAGGAGTTTGATTTATATATGAAGAATTATATAGTTGGTTCCTCTAGTAGTATGAATGAGAAGGAAGTAAATTTTAAGCAAGTGTAATAAGAGTCATTCCCTTGTGAAGTCTTCTCTATTTTTTCTATTCAGGAGGAAATTTTTATTGATTGTTCCGATGACAAAAAAGTTGATCATAATTTTGCAGAAACATTTGATATTATATCATATATCTCTAACCATGTTTTTTATGATGATATTTATGCTCCAGAAGTTGACATAGATCAGTCTTCTATTATGCAGTCAATTTCCCAAGGATGTCATGAAATGGAGGATTTTGAGGTTCAAGTTTTAATAATTTTTAAAGACCATCCCATCTATGATCAATCTCTCGATGATGAGGAGCATATTTCTACAATGATACAAATGGAACTCCTTAACAATGATCCAGTCTATGATAGTTATGAAGCATATTTTTTAGAGAGTAGTGAAGGAGATGATATTGAAATCCAAAATCAAAAGCAACTTTATCAACTTAATATACCCATATGTGATAAATATGAATTTGATCGTTTGGAGAGAAGTGAAGGAAATATCTTGGTTGATGAACCAAATGGGGTGTTGCTACCAACAATTGTTTTGAATAGAGGATTTTCAATTTTTTACCATGAAGTGGATATAACAAATTTGAAATCGTGCACATTCATCAACAAAATAAACAACATATAGCAAACTTCCAGTTTTGAAGATCAGATTGAAATAGGTATTGATGGTCATTATCAAAAAAAGTATGGTTCTCATGTTTTTCAAGATCCTATAGCAGTCTATATGAAGTCAAATTGGATTAAAGAATTTTCTGACATTCATTTTGTGAAGGAATAATTTCAAAACTTTAAGTATGGGCTTCCAGATTTTAATTTGCTGCTATATATTTTCAGTTTCTACTATCATATTCATACTTAAATATGGAGTTTAGTTGCAACTTGTTAATCAACTCCTCACATGGCTTCAATGGAAATCTGATTACACATGATTACTTGATTTTCAGTTGAGTAGAGTAGGGGTGTGTTGAATAAGTTCGTCATTCGAGCATTTCATTTTAAGTTTGTTTATACAGTAGATCAACAATAAGAATCCATATCCCAACAAAGGCATGGGGATGTAGCTGCAGATTTGAGTTTCAATTGAAATAAGATAGGAAATAGGGCTGGTAAATAGAGCATGAGTGATTGGTAGAAAGTGGGATCAGAATTAAATAAATAAGTCACACCGTCTATTGCTCTTATCACCTCACATGGAAGTGTTATCCCCAGTTGGAGCCGATGTTAAAACCTAGGTATGCACCTCTTATCGTTTTTCCTCTGTCGACCCATTCATCTATCAGCCTGATTCTTTCTTATTTTATTTTCAATGGTGTGATGATTCAATTTGATTTGTTCTCATATCTCTTTTTTTTTTGAATCGTTTTCTTTCTTTTTTGGAAGGTTAATGCATGTTTTGGTTTGAGTTAAATAACACACATCATCATGATTTGGTCACTTGTGGGTTACTAGCGAGGTAACTTAAGCCTTTGATGCAAAAATACACATATTGCAATAATAAGCATATTCTTGCAAACAACAAAAAACACGTTGTTTTGTTTCTTTTACGTTCATAAATTTTTAAATTTTAAATAATGTTGTGTTGGCGCCCCACATGCATGTGCATGTTCATGGACACTTGATTTCACGAGGGTTATCACCGGTTGATCATCATTGCAAAGTTTGTGATAAAATCATGAAGGTTTGCACCTCCAATTCTTATCATTGTGGGATTGTGTGTAATTATCACTGCAGGTGGTAAAGTAAATCAAATTAACACATACATTCGACCCAACAAACTAGAAATAAGAAAGTTGCACAAAAAAAGGGGGGTACCCGATCTAAAAGGACCAAATAAACTACCTCAACAAAGGAATAAACCCCTTGAAGACATCTAAGATCATCTACAACAAAGCAAAGAGAGAAGGATCGAAGAAAGGTTTGTAGCAGAAAATAAGAAGAATAGGTCACCCCACCAGGTCCATTGTCACCTAAGCATTCCGAAGATGAGCTTGTGAACACCACAATAAAGCATGAAAAAACTCCTAGGACAAAAGCAAGGAAGGAAAAGAAAACTAAACAACACAGTCTCGAGGTTGTGGTTGCATAATTTGTGCATATAGAAAACTTGATGAAGGAATCCCCTGAAGCCAAATAGAGTAGAAAAATGAAAGGGAACCAAGACCCTGAAATACCTTGTAAGCCTAACAAAAAAACTAGGTTTACCAACCAATTAAGGCTAAATTCTAAAGCACCGTTTAATCCATCTTTGAAATACCATCAACCTATAGTAATTGGAGATGAGGACACTGAAGAGGACATCTCTAGACTTGCTAATATGGAAGAGATGGCTACCTACATATTGAAAAAGATGACTGGAGATAAAGAAAATTTGAAATGCAATAAAGGGGAAACGTTAGGGAGAAGTATGGAACTGTAAAGATAGAGTACCCTACATACTTGGATTCATAAAAAAAATGCAATGGACCTTGGCCCAGATCCCGAGAAGGAATCTGATGGCATGACCCCAAAGATAGAGATAATTCCCGAGCAGACTCCACATGAGGCTAAACCATAGATCAAAGGAAAAATATTGAAAATGAAGGTGTTAGCACTAGAAGTTGTTCTTAGACTGCTTTAAGAACAA
>CBVK0101668133.1:0-16313 GCA_900067695.1 Picea abies
TTGACCAAGACAAACCCTAAAGAATATTATTATATTATATTTGTTAATTAAGCCCTATTGTTCCTTTGTAAAAGTTGCCCTAATGTGCCTTGACATGTAAAAGAGAAAACAAAAGGGTAAAGTTACACGTCGACCCAGACCTAATTTTAGGCTGGCCAAACCACTATTTATAAGGGAGGCCAACACCTTATTTGTACACTCACTCACTAGCTATGCAACCAAGAAGGAGTGCACAAGTCTTGAAGGAAGAAGCTACTGCAATTAGGTGTGACATTGTGAAGGCCTTGGCCTATCTCTTGGATATATCTCGGTTAAGTGGTGCGCTACTCTTCCTTAGTCAAGGGTTAGAGGAGGATCTTCTAATTTGTTAGTTCTCTCTTGGAGAGAAACATTGTTCTTGATTGGAAAATCTATATTGAGGAAGTTTGTTGGGTTTGTCCCCTTAGGGGGTTTTCCCAAGGTAAATCTTCATGTTGTGAATGTTATTCTTTAAGTGATTCTTTATATGCAGTTATTGTGCTAATGGTTTAATAAGTAAAAGAATGCTAAACTAGTTAACTGCTTAAGTGAAAAATCAGCACTGCAAAATAATTAAGAACAACTTTATCTTTTGGGGATCTTTTTGCCCTCATGATTCCACCATTTGTAAATGAAAATTGTTCTCCTCTTAAAGACTTTTTTTCTCAACCACTTTCCATTAAATTATTGCTCAAAAATGCTAGAAAGTCTTCCTTGAGTGGAGTGATCTACCTCTATAGGTTTTGTTGAGCAAGTTTGGAGGTTTGAAAAGTTTCTTCATGCCACATGTTGTCCTCCTTATGGAAACACACTCTTAGAAGTAACCTTTCACTGCTTCTCCCTGAAACATGCCTTAAAATTTTCATTAGGAGTCTTCCTGGGTAGGGAGCTTCTTTAGAGATGTGGAACTTAAATTGTTTAATGAGAAAAGATGGTTCTAGGTCTACCTTATACCTCCTTGAGTGGAACACTCACCCTCATGTGGAATATTCCTTGTTTCATGTGCAAATGGAGTTTTTAGATCCATCATAGGTGGAGTGCTTGTTAAAGTGTGCTTTTGTTTTCATTCAAGGTTTGGCCATTCCATCCACGCCACATGGCATCATCTTATACAAATCACTCCCTTAGTAAATATTTATTTTTCCCCTTCTTTCCATGAAGTGTGCCTTGGATTCCTCCTATGGTGGCATGCTCCTCTAGAAATGAATTCATTTCCTTGTTTGAAGTGAAAAACAATGCCTAGGGTCCACAACAATCCCTGAAAGGGAGGGTGCTCCTTCAGAAAACTAAAATTATTGTGCGAAAAGTTTCTTGGATCCACTTGAAGGCTCCTAAGGATGGGTACTGCTCCTCCCTAAGCATGTAGAAGATTCTTCAAATAATGTGTAACGAGCCAAATGTGGCTCCTAGATGCAAGCACTCCTCTTTAAAGGTGAAATATGCCTCCAAATATGTAGAAGTGACTTGATTTGTCATATGAATTGGGTCTTATGTCAATTATCATCCTCATTCATGCTAGTGTTGCTCATCTCTTACACTTGGCCTTCACCTTGGGGGTTTGTTCATCATACAAGACATTGTTTAACTCGTCCTTTAAAACACAAGTCCTTGGAAGGGTGCCAAGTGTCATAAATCCTCTAAAATGATGCTCTCTAGTATACACATTTCACTAACAACCCCAAGTGATAGCCTTTGTGGTCTTAATTTAGCCACGAGACACTTACAAATGACTACTTCAAAGCATTGAAAATAAATTGTGCATTTTTATGCATACAAAATGGTCACTGCACTCCCATATGGGTTGCAAGAGAACTCCAAAATGTCCAATGAACGTATTTGTGCATGATGTATTTGCAAAGTAAACCAAAAGCATTGACAAGTTGTGATGGGATGGATAAAAAGTTTCACATCCCATCACCCATTACAAAATGTTTCCAATTCAAATTTATTACAAAAATGCTTGAGAATGTTTAAACCTAATAACTCATTCTCAAGAGGCTCCATATATAAGGCATAAGCCAAAAGGACAAAGAGTAATAATATACTAGAGATGGCTTTTAATCCACTGCTCGTGAACATCGAGCTTATTCCTTCTACCCTACTCTACAAGAGACCAATAAATGTTTGGTTAAATCAAATATCTAATGCAGCTATGCAATCATCTCATCAAAGGTTTGCATATTCTCTTGTGTTCATTAATGAACAAAAACAATGATACGTTGCACTATTCCCAAGCGTATGCTAGAAATTTTGATATTGAGTGGTTGAAAACTGAAGTCAACTTCTGGTCAAAGAGGGAAATATCAAGATCATACTAAGGTTGATTTGTGTTTCTACATGCATGGTTTATCTACTATTGGAAAGCAATGATATAAACACTCTCTTTGGAACATGAATGAAACAACCCATTGCCAAGCCCTGAACCATCACTTTGCCTTGCAAAAGACATCTCCAAAGGTTGAATTACATCCTCCAATACCCTTTCTCTCTTTTTGCTATAAAATCTACCATTATAACACCAAGCAACAAGGGATTGGTTGGAATATCCAATATAAATTTGCAATAAATCATGACCACCCTCCTTCACTACCATCCAAAAGCCTCTACATGTCACTTGAAAAAAAAAACTTGAAAAACAAATTAGACTATACCTTATCGCTTGTAACCTCTTTTTGAATAACTGAAACATGCTACCACATGTCAACAAATGGCGGGATCCTCCCTAGGGGTGTAATAGGGGACTATGGGCCAATTAGAGTTAATAATAGGATATGTATAGTGGCCAATTAATGTAGTTAACATTAAATATATGTCAAGTGGCTTCATTAAGAAAATATTACTAGGTAGTTAGAATTTGGTTATGGTTAGGGTTGCTAGGTATCTACAAATAAAGATGGAGTCCTCCTTATGTGATCATGTATTGGAATATTATTGTATTAGATCTTATCTCATTGGGAGACTTTCCCTTTGAAGGGGCAAGTGAATAGGGGTTTATACTTCCATTAAAGGATCATTGTATGATATTACACTAATTTAAGGGTTTTTTATTTATTAATGAAGTATAAGAGTTTTCTCAAATATCTGGTTTGTGAACATTTTATGTGTTAAGGATCATTACAAGTGGTATCAAAGCTCTTTGTAGGGAAAAAGGGTTAAATTTTCCTTTTTATTTTTTTGCATATTTGAAGGTCAAACACTTAGTTTGGTTTCAGAAGCTTCCTTAGTGGAATTTCTAGAAACCAATTGTAGATATGAATTCGTTGGAAAAATAAAATCTATTTAAAAAAAGACTCAAATCCGAGGTTGAATGGAAAAGATATGACACTTTGAAAATTTCCATATCCTTCTCTTTAAACTAACCCTCCTTCACATCACAATGCCTTGCTTTCCAACCTCTTGTGTGGTTGCAACTAGTTGAGAGGTGCAATGAACTCTTTATTGGGATCCAGGCCCTTGCACACAAACAAACAAAACATATCTCACATAGATCTAAAAAAATACATTGGAAAACTTGCTTAAACAACACAATAACATGACTTAATTCTACTAAATGAACTAAACGGGCAAGAAATATATTCAAAATTGATTGGGGGAGCGAGAACAAGATTCTATCAAGCAAAGAGGATTCTCATTACACTGAATATACCAATCCTTCTGATCACGTGCTTCTTCTATCCTCCTTTTCTTCAGGTTCATCCTTCTAGGCCTCGTCTTCTTTTTCTTAACATAGTGATGTTATCTTGATGCATGAAAATACTCCCAAGAAAGTGGAACAAGGGAAGTAGTGTCTTTCACTGCAATGCGGCAATGTAACAATGCATAGAATTCAAGATATAGAAACCTTTCCCATGCCTTTCACTTATAGGGTTTTTGTTACATGAGTCTTCTTAGAGAAACTCTCAAGGAGGGTCACACTCATCCTAGAAACAAAGCATTAATTGTCACCAACAAATGTGAAACTTCCTCAAGAGGTAGGCATGCCCATGATCAAGGTAGGTGCAAGTCTATTAAGATGTCTCATGTATGATGCTGACAAAGTACAATAATTTGGTGCCATATCTTAATAACATAATGCATGTTGTCATTCTTTTTGCAGTACAAATTCTGAAAGGCATCATTGTGTGGCCATAGGCATTGGGAGAGATGAGGTTTTGAAAATGCACAGATAAGTAGTTTGCGGTGTTAGGACAATGACATCATTGTCGGGGTGCAGAGACTGGAAGAGCTATGGCCTTGTAACCAGAACATGATGGTCTTCAATAATAATTTTTAAAATTTCCATAGAGTACAACTCATCACAATGTAGATAGAGGAGTTGAAGTCGATCATGGGAGAAACCAATTGGTCAATGACCACTAGTAAAAATCGTTATGATCATGAGAAGAACCATCAATGAAGATAATTCGGGCCAAGGTATAGGGACTATTCTTCCATGTGTGAAATAATGTGTTGGAGTCAAACACGGGAGAAACCATTCAATGAGGGGTCAATGTGGGGGACTCTCTTTTGAATACAAGGGGGCCTGCCAATGATAAAAGAAAGTCTCGGGGTGCCATAGGCCTCTAAGTCTAATTCTTGGAGATTAGTGTGTTGTGTCTATAACAGTGGCATGTGGGAGGAAAGGTGATGGTGATTCCTTCAACCAACATGAAGGAAAAAACATGCTAGTATGACAGGAAATAAAGGGTTGACTATAGTCTTGACTCGAGGAATGACTTAGTAGTGGAAATAAAGGCTTACCTTGACTTGGAGAAGATAGTAGGTTGATGTGGGTGTTGTTGACTCTCAAAATCGTCATGAAGTTACCAACCTACAAAAAATTGCAAGGCATACACAAATTTTTATTATTGTATATATATACTTACTAAATGAGCTATAAGTGGGACCCCCTATAGTGTCATTAAAGAAAATATCCCCTTTGAAGGAAAATTCACTTGATTTTGTGTTGTCGTAAGTTGTCTCGAATGCTGATGGATCACTTGTGTTAGCACTAAGTAAATTGTTGGGCTGAAGGAACAATCTACAAAGGTAACCAAAAACCACTTTAGAACTGGATACTAGCCTACTCAGTGTGGAGAGGGGCTCTCCCTTGTCACCTAGTCTCTAATAGATATATTTTCTTGGTAGGTCAATGGCTAGGTTTTAATGTTTTGAAGGGATTTTATAGAGTTTTGTTGGCAAGGAGGAGAGGGATCTTTTGGGTTATGGAGTCAAACCCTGAAAACAAATCAAAACAATGACTGGTAGGTAGAACTTTCCAGAGGAACAAAGGCTAAATTAGGTGATGAAATTTCAGTTTTGAGTTTGGTTGTGTAGGGTGGAAAAGGAAAATAAACATATAACATAATCAAAGCACCATGAAAGATGAATTCATACCTAGTTAAGAAGAGAAACAAAGTTCGAATCACTTGAGTCTAAAGCACAATTAGATGAATTCTAGACCCTTTAATTATCCAATTTAAACAAAAGAAAATGAAGATGAAAGTAAGGACACAAGAAGTACATACAAATATAAGAGTACGAACTTCAGACCAACACCATTATAATCTTTTTCATAAAAAGTTTAGGACTTCTGCATTTGTATTTCGTTTAGATTCAGAGAATATTACAATAAGGATCAAAATGACTATACTTTATGCCAACTCACCTCTCTTTACATGAAAATGATCAAAATATATAAGAGCCTATTGCCACACTAGGCTACTAGGAGTTGAACTACTGCTTCCTAGAACTATGGATCTGGTTGCCTTCAAGGAGAACAACTCCTACATGATTTTCTAAAAATAGAAGATCCAATTTTGACCATCTTAATGTAACAAAAAATATCTTTTACAATCATGTATCTTGAGAAAAAATCGACCATGTTGTTGTGATGAATGACCAAGTACATCTGGAAAGTATTTCAAGTCAACCTATGCATCGTTGGACAACTCTGCCACCTTTGCGTAGCAAATTTGGGCTACTACTGTGCAAGTGCTACCTATAACTTTTGCGTAGCAAACTCTATTTTGTTGTAACTCGTGCAGATCCAGGTGGCAGCAAATGACTAGGAACCTGTATTTACCTCAAAACTCATATGCCTTTCACCTCATGTTGTCTTTTTTAATTATATGAATCTACAACATTTGCATAACAAGAACTCGCTATGCAAGTGTTGTGTATGGCAATTTACCAATCAAAACAACAACTGTGCCCAGGAAATGTTTTATGTTGTCACCCTTGTGAAAACCTTTTTCCAACATCAAATGTATGATTCCCACAACTTTTATGACATAAAAAAAAACTTGAGATGATCACATACCCAAAAAGACAAAAATGTGAAGTTTCTTCAATCATATCTCTGCTACTTCTGCAAGTATTTCAAGCCTTCTTCTGGATTCATCATTCAATTTCATCTTTTGTTTGAGATACTTGTTTTCCTTCCTTAATGTTAAGTTTTGTACCTTCAAATTTCCCACTTTCTTGAACAGGGTTACATTTCTTTTCAATTTTGACTGGGCATTGGAAAGGTATGCACAAGCATTATCTATGGTTGGTTTGCATTACTTAAAGTGTTTCATAATTCTATCCTCTGATATCCTCTTTTCTTTCCTAAGTTGGATGATTTGATTTTGAGCTTCCCTTAACTGCTTATTTAGCCATCTTATGTTCTTTTCTCTTCTGTGGGCGAACTAGGAGGTCTTTTACTTGCTGTAAGATTTCCCTGTATCTCTGAAATCTTATTCCTGGTTGAGGATCTTGTCAGAGGTGTTGTAGGCTTGGCTAAAACTCTGGTCTCGGAGATTTGCATGACTTCCTCCCCCTTTGACCTTTCATTCTTGGGCTATGACTTATTTTGTGGTGTTTGTTCCTCAAAATCCTTCTCAGCTAGCTTCCTTTTCAATTCTCTATTCTCTTGGTAAAACTGAGTTATAACATGTTGATCCTCTTTGAGTTGTTGTTGCATTCCCCTAAACTATGAGTCTTTCTCTACTGATTTAACTTGTTCTTCATCCATCTCCTGAGCTACAACCTCAAGAAATTATGTCTGCACTGAGGGTGTGGGAATCCTTCTAGCAGCTGACCTTGTGGTTGGTATGTTGAGTGTCTGTGTCTCCTTTGTCTCATTAGTGAATTGTAGCCTCCTACCCTTATTTAGAACTGGCTAGCTTGGTGATGGGCCCTCAATCTATTTTCCTTTTCCCTTTTCATAAGCACTTCTTCCTTTTCCTCCTGAGCTATTAGAAGCCAATCCTTCAATGGACAAGGGAGTATCTCTTTTGGGATCCAGGGCAATGTTTGTTGAGGTTAAGAAGGAATCAAAATCCCTATTTAGATTTCTTAGCTCCTCAACCACTGACAACTTCACCAAGGAGAAATGGAACAGGTTGCTCTTAAGTTGGTCATCCCTAGCTTGGAATTGTTTGCCATTTTTCCTAGGCTTCTATACAGGTAAAAGGGTAAGTTTAGGGGATTTTCCCTGTGAAATGCATGAGGAGCCTTATGTGGTACTGATATACCCTGTCAAACCTACCCTCACAAGTAAAATAACTTTGGATTACTCTCAACAACTTCTCATAGGGTTCCAAAACATACTCCCTGGGGATAGTGGCACCAATCTTCTGCTTTCTATACGGAGGCTTGAGGATATCAATATAAAACATAAGCTCCAGAGGCATACCTTTAAACCATTTCTCTCCCTGTATTGGAATCTCTGTTGCAGCTGCTATGGTCTCCTTTGATACTGGAAAGTTGACCTCTGCAATGGTTGTATTGACACCATTGAATTTCAAGGAGAACTCCTTTGTCAACTACACGTTATACCCTTGGATATTTTCACAAAATCTCATACACTCGGCTTGCTCAAATGACATTTTGTAGGCAGGGTCTAAATTTACCAAAGTCAAATCTTGTGGCTCATACCTCAACACATTTCCACCCCTGTATTTCTTCTTTTCTTACGTTGTCATATCTCTATGGATATCTCTGCAAGATGGATTCAAAACTATGACAGGCGAAAAGGTCTTCAAAGCTCAATAGGCAACTTGCGCAACAAATTAATAGGGATGGGGTTTGCTCGAATTAGCATAAAAAACTTTCATTGTATGATAGGCATGTTACTTAGAAAGTATAAAGGCATGGATAAAACAAGATTTTAAAGGTTTTTCACACAGTGGACGACTGGATATAGGATGTGTAGCGAGGACAACTGCATCGGGGTTTGCGTAGCGAGGGAGCATGCACAGGAGTTGCGTAGAAAATAACAGAGTTTGCGTAGCGGAGGATTCCTGGATCTTTCTCAAGAGGAAAAAGGCCAAATCGCAGGTCGAGGATGCATGCAAATGGATAAAAGGTGGTGAAGAGTCATGTATGAATTGATTGGGAGAGATTTTGAGAGGGAAAGTACCCGTTTGAGGTGATAAGACCTTTCAAATTATTTAAGCGACTTGCACAACACACAAATTTTTTTATTTTCCAAGGTACAAATGACATGAGGACCAACACCACTTTTATTGACATAATCACACGTGATTATGTTCACTGATATACTTTGACAAGACCTTCCCTCCTAGACTTATGACTCGATTTTGACATAGCATTTCCCACTTTATGAAGTCATTTTAAACTAAAAACCAAGGAATTTTACAAAGTCTTTCACGATGATAGACATCCTATGGACATTTAATGACTTCTTCACCTTCATAATATGTAATGATGTATACAAACCATTTGAATCAGACTTATGATTTGACTCTCATTTGACATGCACCTTATCTTTTATTTGATCAATAACCTAAGGTTTCTTGAATCATCCCATGAATCAATGCATACACACACACTGTGACCCAATTAGGAATGCCTTGGTCTTCTCAAGACCAAGGCATGGCTTTGCAAACTCTAAACAAACTTTCAATCTTACCCTAAAAATAATGATGCTAACAACTTGCATGTTTGATTATGTTGATATGAGATTGGTTTTAATTCTCAGTGCAAATGAATGGTAACAATTTTGATTTCAAATGCTCATTAAAACTTCTTTGGGAATGGATTTTCCAATCCTAAGTACTAGTGCAGGGAAAAATCATCATCAAAATGAAAATTTCATGGCTGTTGTGTTTGACAATTCATGGTTTCAAATGGTAAAAGGGCTCTTTTTTTTTTATGAATCTATTGACATGGTATTCACTTATTAGATTCCACTTTGTATATGTGATGAGTTTATTGCAAATTCAACCTCTAGACATATGATTGTGACTTGTTATTAAAGGGGCATTCTATATACATACGTGCATAACACACCACTCATATATATTGCATTGGTTATATGTATATGGTCTGATACATATTACACAAGTTACAAGAATGTTGTAATATCGAATTTGTTGTTAATGGCTATGGTGATTCAAAAGTTTGTAAATGGAAAAAGTTTGGAAGTTTTAATGCATATGGGATGTATTATCCACAAATGCACTTATGATAAGCTTGTAAGCCATGTGATAAATGATATGCTATGTGGTCAATAGTGTTAATGTGGTAGGTGGCTACGTTGCTGACATGTGATCTTGTATGAACTGGAGCTTATTTGGCACTTGTTGGTTGCAAGGGGTTTTGACGTGGCCCACCTAGGGTTTAGTGAGTGACTAATGTTGTCCTTCACCCCAACTCGACGTGACCAACAATAATTGCATGATTTTACCTTTGTTTTACCACTCGGATTTTGGTGTTAGGTTCATTTGTTCAAACGATTGAGAAAAATCATGGAGCTCTAGCTGATAACCACTACAACCGTTCATAGTTGTACATATTCGACGCACCATTAGGTATCAGGTTTCGACTTCCTGTCATCTAAACGTTGTCTTTGCTAATAGTTTAGCCATGGCTCTATGGATAATATGTTGTGCCTACTATTGTTTGTTTTTGTATTGTTTAAGTGCATTTGGATAAATATCAAGCGGTTCTGAACGAATAAAACTCCTTGATTATTGAATAAGTTTGTATGTAATGTTTTGGTTGAGCTCGAAGTCATTCTGGGAGTTGGTTGCAATAATTTGATAATAGTCCTATTTTGATTATTATTTTGTTTTATATCTCATATCTCAGTCACATGATTATTGGGTCTGCTAATACCCTGATTCGAGGGTTGTTTTGGGTTCAAGGGTTTGTGATCTTTCTGTTGTTTACTCGAATGAATGCATGTAGACTCTAGGGTCTGTTCTTTTCACATTTTGAGCAATAAGAGAAAACCCACAATATTGTGTACAAAGGATGAACGATTTTACCTATGGTTGTGTTGAGTTGAAATTTTGTAGTGAGTAGTGTTGTGTTTACACACCTGGCTGCTCAAGTTTTATTTTAAAGAACAGGTCGATAGGGTTGAAACCCTAGTCGCACCCACCCATTGGTTTGGATGAAAGTTTGTTTGGTTGAACTGTTGATGGAAATCAAGTTGATATATTACATAACAACGCGGTTACATGGACATATGGTTGATATTTGGTATCATCCATTATTGAATTCTGATATGAACAAAGCCATGGAAATTTTGGTTTTAGTTTGGGTACAGTGATAACTCTGTTCGATTTTCACAATGCTTATTCAACACACATATTTATGTAATCATCCATTATTGATATTTTGAACAAAATGGTTACAATTTTTCAAAGTTTCCATTGAACAATTTGAGTTTCATGATTTTGGTTATAAAAAAATGAATGGTTGAAAATGAAAATGATAGCTTGGTTGTGAACATTGTAATTAAATGCATGTCCATTTTACACTTCCTGTCATACTTACCACTTTTCGCTTATCACATGCACAATTCACATTCCCAAGCACCTGTTTTCATTCCCATATTGCTTTAATTATGATTGCAGAATTGAGTTGGAAATAAGAAGAGTGTTCAATTTCTTGGAGATCTACTCTGTTGTATGGCTAAATTGATGTGATTGAGATATGATAGAGTTAAATGCACTTATCTATAGTGGAAGATAAAACTTGTCATGGTATTGAACCATCCATTTTACACCCCCTTGTCATACTTACCACCTTTCTCTCATTACAATTCTCGTCATAAAATCACAAGAGCCCTTTTAACCCCTATTCTAAGTGATTTCCAGTTCTGAGAATATAAATTGCATGATGATTGCTTTCACATGTATTGATATTTATAGATCCATGCATAAACTATTGTTATGCAATATTTTTTCAGATGATTGTAGGTCATACTATGGCAATTGATCCATTTGAATATGTCAACATGGGATTCTTTAGCAGGGGCATTCACAACAGGAGAGGAAATAATAGAGGATGGGGATTATTCCCTTGGAAAAGGGGTAATAAAAGGCTTAGGTTCTCTATTCATTTCGATACAGATTCAAAAGAGTTTAATCAGTTTTTGCGGACATGTTCCCTCAACTTGGTTGGCCATCAAGCTTACATGCCTCTACCTATTCTCGAGAATCCTCGCCCAAGCATTGGTATACCAGTCCCAAATCATAATTCTTCTCCTTTAGTTATGCCAAAACGAGATGGCTGGCAAGACATTATACAACCTCCTCCTAGACATTCTCAAGGTTGTCCAAACATTGACCACCCCCAACAACCTCCTTTCCATACTTGGCCTACTGGTTCATTGCCACCACCACCTCCTCTGCACCCAAACTTACAACCTCAATCCCAAGCTTCACATGCCCTTCATAAAGACAAAATCACTGAGTTTGAAGGAAGCCCCGAGAAAGAGAAATTAGTAGCAACCAATTTGAAATCATCACAGGAGTCTTTTCATTCAGTCACTTCCCACATGCAAGAGAATGATCAGAAATAGGCTAAGGCAGATTCATCAATTGGAAAGAATGAAGGGGTTGAGAGTAGTCATAGCAAGAGAGTGGCAACCTCTCACAGTAAATATGGTTTTTCATGATCAATCTAGTTTAGTTTGGTACCTATAAATGGACTTATTTGCACTTTATTTTGGACAACTTCATGGTTTACAACATATCGTTGATGGGACAACTCATATATATTTTTGACAAATCATTTTTTGATAGTTTTATTTTGGACAACCTTGTATATTGTATGATTCATGTTTGGACATATTTATATGATGGTTAGATTTTGATTAATTGAATGACTGCCACATGGAGTGACAAGGGGGATCCTATGAATATTCTATCTTATGCATAATAATGACATGGATTATATGAAATGGCAAGTGATGTGTCATACATTTAAGGTGGAAGATACAAGGATGAAATGGATTATTAATTCATTAAATTCAATTAGGGGATCCCCACTTATTAGTTTTATTTAATATCCTTATCATATTATTGTTATTATTTTTATTATTTATTAATTTACTTGACAACTCTCCTATTAAATAACTAATTGTTAGTAAATGAGTTAACTAAAAGTGGTTGAGTGATTCAACTACCCTGGAGATATTAAGTGGAGAAGTTGAACAAAGTAAGGAGAACGCATTGCTCTGATAAGGTTTTCTTTGACTACCAAGTGAGATTTCATTAATACTTCATTCACTTTCTGATTTCTAAAGCTAAGAGACTTCTATGATATCAGGGTTTGTCGAAGGTGATGATAAGCATCACTAAGAGGCATTGATTTCTGATATGCTTCTAGGTTGATTATCTGTTTGATAGTCTGTAGACTTCTCTCAGTTTCTGGATTAGTTTTCAGTACTGATTAGAATTCTTGTGTAGCGTCATAATAGAGGAAAATTATGGCAATGGACTTATTTGTATTAGTCTTGGTATTATTTGAAGACATCGGTGGTCTATGTGTGTGTTACCTTAGGCTGCTAGACTTACTTCCGGTCCATATTCTTGAAGTATGTGAGGTGCATTGGTTGGTTTCAGAATGAATGAATAAAATCTTGAATGGTTTTGTGACTCATCTGGGTCTTTCTTGATTATATCAGATTTATATTATATTTATTTATTATCTTTTTTATTTCACTTTGATAAAGAATAAAAATCAGTGATTGGTCTATGAGCTTTATAACTTGGAGGTTAATTGAATCTGCAATAAGTCTTTAAAATAGGGTAATAATCATGCCTATCTTGTCCTAGCTAGGAAAGATTTGAAGGATGTTGTGAGGAGAGATTTCATATATTTTACTCAACATAGTTTTTGGCAACCATACTCGGAAAGAAAGATTCCATTTTCATTTCCCTGGTTTGTATTTTTTGTACTTTTGTAAATTTATTGTTTATATTCACTGCTTTAATTTATGCTTTCAGTTTGTTTATAGCTTTCATATTTATTTTTAGACTCTTCTTTGTTAGGATATTTAGACACTTATGAGTTAGTTAATATCTACTTGGTATAATGTGTTGTTAGGTAAAAGTGTGTTTCGTAGTGTGTTTCTTTAGTATGCATTATTATGCATTTGTAGTTAGGAAATCTGACGGTCACGATATGTTCCCGACATAGAGTGATCCGATGGTTCATATTCTCCTCGATATTAACGACCATTGATATGTGGCTTAGCACCCAGTTGGTCCTTGATCTCTATTTAAATATCATGGAGGGTCATTTGCCGATGATCGATTGTGCGAAACTCTCTTGTAAAATCTCTTTGTAATCTTTTTCTTTTTCATTAATAAACTGCTCCAAGTGGTCGCATTGGCTAGGGTCGTGGATGTTTCCCCGTAGGGGTTTTACCACGTCAAAACATCGATGTGTTGATATTTAATCTGGTTTTGTGAGTGGTTACTGAAGGTGTTCATCCTCTGTTGGAATACCTGTGTTGTCGAACATGGTATCAGAGCCTGTTTGAAGACCCACTCCAGCCGTAGATTGAGATCGTGAATTTGAGTTGCCTCATCTCCATTTTTTTCCCATTTTCATACATTTTTGGGCTGAGAGGACTATTCCATTGTGTACAGATTTCTCATTTCATTTATGAACACTTTTCGTTTCACTCGAAAAGGTTTCTGTTTTCCCAAGATACGACCATTTCAGCTAGATCGAGAGGTATAAAGCATGAATACGCCCTTTTAATTTTTTTTGCAGAGTATTATTTCAGTTTTATATTGTTTGTTTATGGGTTTCTACTCTTTTAGATTTTCATATTCTCTTTTCCCCATGCCCTGTGTGATCTCGAAAAATCAGAAACAAATAGGAAAATGTGCATTTTCTGGGTAAGTTAACCGAGATCTAACCCTTGTTGTCATTGAGAAGCAAAAAAAATTCTTGTGTGAAAATAGTTTTTTTTAGCACACTCTCCAAGGCTGTCAACAACAACAACAACAACAACCCTCTTGCTAAACAATACAATATGTTTTTCTATCCCATTTGGTTAAAAGTTTCCTTATTGAGTAAGAGGTCTTGAGTTCAAGTCTCTATTTTTGTTACCTTCTTTTGAAAAAGTTCATGATCCATTATAAAGTGTATTTCACTTCAAGTATAAAAATGAATCACTATAAGTAGCTTTAATATTTTAGAGTTATTTATTTTGCATGCAACTTTTCTTTTATAAAGTAACTTCATTGTAAAAGTGAACCCCACTTCTTTTTATAAAAGTGGGTCACTTCATAAAACAACTTACACCATCACATGGTCCTTTGGTTACCGTTTATGCCTTTTTTTAAAATAGAATAACTTTCACATCTGAAGTCCATTTTCAGTGCCGTTTTTTTTTAAAACCACCTAATTTTTCGAGATCTTTCCATCCATATCATCAGTTTTAGTTTTTAAATCCATATTATCTACATTTTTGATATGGCATCTTCAAGTAATTTTTTTGCTTACCAGCACCAACTACTTCCAATGGAAATACCATATGGAGGATTCATTAAGAAGTAAAGGCTTGTACCAGATTACCTTGGGAAATGAAACAAAACCTACTGATGCTGATAAGAAAGTAAAATGGGCTAATAGGAATGACGAAGCACATGGACTAATAGGAATGTCCATCTCTCCTGATTTAAGGCTCCACTTTCAACAAATTGATAAGCTCGATGAAGCTTGGGAAAAGATTGAATCTATGTTTGGTAAACAAAATATTATTTGAGCACAATAGTTAGAAAATCAAGTACTGAATTTAAGTCCTAGTGATTTTTCTTGCATTGAAGACTATCTATCTAAGTTTAAAACACTCAGAATTTTATGTGAAGAATGTAAGATAAAGATGGATGAAGAGCGTTGCATCTATCTTATTATTTCTAAGCTAGGTAGTGCATATTCTGTGTTTGTATTTACCTTTTATGCCATGAAAGAGTCTCTAGGGACAACTTATCAAAAACCCACTCTTGAGTCCTTTTGTGATGTTTTAATTAGAGAGCAAGATAAGCTTGTACAACTTGGAGTGATCAACACTACAGGTACCTCCAACAAAGCCTTAGTTGTCCATCAAAAAGATAAACCCAATAATCCCAAGAAGCAACATCCTCGCCACAACAACTAGCAATATAAGGGTCCCAAACCCACTCAGACAGCTTCCGCTCATAATGGTGACAAAGGAGCAAAATATAAAAATAAGAAGACTGACTGACATTGCAACTTTTGTGATAAAGATGGTCATGATGACTCCAAATGTTTCAATAAGATGGAATATTTAGAAGCAACGGTAAAGAATCACAACATCAATATTGATTCTACTTCTTTTTCTTCTTCTCATGGGCATGCACTTTCTACTTCTGGTTTCTCCTTCAATACAACTTCTACTTCTTCTTCTGATGAGTGACTTATTGATTCTAGAGCATCTTATCATATGGCTAAGGATAAAGACATATTTTCTTCTCTAAATGAATGCAACACCAAGAAAATATTTTTTGGTGATGATAGATGTCTTAGTGTTGAAGGATATGAAATAGTTGAAGTAGAAAATGGTCATTTCAATGATGTATTATGTGTTCCAAGTCTTTCTTGTAACCTTCTATCAGTATATCAAATCACTCATTTAGGTGAAGGTCAAACCATAGAGTTTTCACCTCACCAAGTTGTAATCAAGGATCTAAAAGATCCTAAGCATGTTCTTGCAAATGGAATTGCTGATGATATTACCAGGTTCTACAAGTTTGACAACTTTGGGTCATCATCTTTTTCATCAGTTTTTGTTTCTCACAACAATGACTTGAGCAAACTTTGGCATGAGCGGTTTGGTCATCTAAACTATTGCTCATTGCAACAACTATGTAATCAATAGATGGTGATTGGTCTTCCTCATGTTTCATGCAGATATGGTGTTTGTGTCGGTTGTTTTCTTGACAAACATCATCGGGACAATTTTGACAAACGTGCCTCTTGGCACGCCTCAGTCCCTTTGCAACTTGTTCACAATGATTTGTGTGGTCCACTTT
>CBVK0101668134.1:0-11152 GCA_900067695.1 Picea abies
AAGGTTATAGACTTCTTCAACCACATTGTAATGAAATTATTATTAGAAGATATGTTAAATTTGATGAAAATATCTTAGCATGCGATCCTAATTCAACGTTTGTTCCTTCTTTGGCCTATGAGCCTAATTCAACGTTTGTGCCTTCTTCGACCTGCAATCCATCTTCGACATTTGTGCCTTCTTTTGTTTTGGTTTCATCTTCATATGCTGACAGTGAGGATGAAAATACATCTCCGCCTTCTCACCTTCCTCTAGATGAGTCCTTTAAATCAACACTAGCACCAGCTCCAACTCCACCACTTCCTTGATGGGTCTGTTCCACACGAGAAGCAACTGGTGATCTTGTCGGTGATCCTTCAGATCAACATCTCTAGTGAGCCTCTTCTCTTTTGGCTCAAGTGTCAGAGACTCATGATCCAGAGACATTTGTAGAATCTTCAGGTCATCCATATTGGGATACAACAATTAATGAAGAGTATCGTTCTTGAATGGAAAATGATACTTGGGATCTTGTACCTCTTCCAAAAGGAAGAAAACTTGTCAGATGTAAATGGGTCTACAGAACTAAGTATGCATTAGATGGAAGTGTTGAAAGACACAAGGATCGGATAGTTTCCAAAGGATTTTCCCAAGTTGATGGAATTGACTATAATGAAACCTTTTCCCCTATAGCCAAAATGAATTCCATCCACCTTGTTCTTTCCCTTACTGCCTCACATAAATGGGAGGCCCATCAGATGGATGTTAAATCTGCCTACTTGCATGGATATTTTCAAGAAGAAATCTACATGGAACAACCTCTTGGCTATGTCCAAAATGACTCTATCCTTGTTTGTCACCTTAAGAAATCTATTTATGATCTTAAGCAAACTCCCCGAGCTTGGTATGCCAAAATGGACATCTTTCTTATTGCCACTGGATTCTCTAGATGCCATTTTGATCCTTATGTATATACCAAGAAAGTAGGAAGCCATCTCATAATCCTTTCCCTTTATGTTGATTACCTTATTCTTACTGGTAGTGACTCAAAAATTTTAAACCATGTGAAAACCAACCTTAAGAAGAAATTTGAAATGACAGACTTAGGCTTTTTGCACTATTTCCTTGGCCTCCAAATTTTTCAAACCAATGAAGGGATTTTTCTTTCCCAATCTAAGTATGCTTGTGACCTTCTTCATCTCTTTCACATGGATGATTGTAAACCAACCCCTTCTCCCTTCTAGTCTGGAGTTAAGCTTGCTGCCACGTATACTTCTCTTGAAGTTGATACCACCTTGTATCGCCAACTAGTTGGTAGCCTCTTATACTTGAGTCACACTTGTCCTGATATTTCCTTTGAAGTTGGTCTTGTTTCCTGGTATATGCAAACACCCCATGAAAGCCATTCGAAAGTAGCTAAAAGGATACTTCGCTATGTATGTGGTACAGTTCAGTTCAAGATACATTATAGTTCAGGGGGGCTCCTTTATTGGTTAGTTTCACTAATTCAGATTGGGACGGTGACCCTGATGATCGGAAGTCTACTACAGGTTGTGTTTTGACCCTTGGATCATGACCTGTTACTTCGGCTTGTAAGAAACAATAGGCTATTGCACTTTTTTCAGCAGAAGCAGAGTACCAAGCAGTGGTAAATGCAAGTCAGGAAGCCTTATGGCTTCGACAGATTCATTTAGAGTTTGGATTCCAACAATAGCATCCAACTAGCCTTTGGTGAAAAAATCAAAGTGCCATCAAGCTCGCCAAAGACCCAGTTCAACATTAGCACAACAAACACATCGAGCTACACATGCACTTCATCAGAAAGATCATTCATGATCAAGTTACTGAAGTGCTCTTTTTCCATACATAAGATCAAGTTGCAGACATTTTCACAAAATCTCTTATACAAGCGAAATTTTCCAAACTTCGATCTATGTTAGGAGTTCAAGAAGTTGTCATTAAGGGAGGATAGGCTCTAATGCCTCCTTCCTTCTCCTATTGTGTCACTATTGTAATTTCTTCAATCCTATCCCAAGTTGTTCTTAAGGGGGGATGTTAGGATATTTAGACACTTAGGATTTAGTTAAGATCTACTTTGTCTAATGTGTCGTTAGGTAAAAGTGTGTTTCTTAGTGTGTTTCTTTAGTATGTAATAGTGTGCATTTGTAGTTAGGAAATACGACAGTCACGATATGTTCCCGACATAGATTGATCTGAAGGTTCATATTCTCCTAGATCTTAACGACCATTGATCTGTGGCTTAGCATCCGATTGGTCCATGATCTCTATTTAAAGAGCATGGAGGGCCATTTTCCGATGATTGATTGTGAGAAACTCTCTTGTAAAATCTCTCTATAATCTTTTTATTTTTCATTAATAGACTGCACCAAGTGGTCGTGTTGGTTGGGGCCGTGGATGTTTCCACATAGGGTTTTCACCACGTCAAAACATCGGTGTCTTGATCTTTGATTTGGTTATGTGAATGGTTATTGAAGGTGTTCATCCTCTGTTGGAATACATGTGTTGTCGAACATTCTTTTCACTCATGACTGTTCCCGTTCAAAGACAACCCAACTTCGGTGATGGTCTATAGGATCAAATCAACACTACCCTTACCTTATATAATCTCATTCTTGAGACTGATAGTAATCGTGCTGAATTGAATTGTTCTTGGGAAGTGGTCTCTGAAGAAACTTGAATTCGGGAACAATGGGATTCCCACCAAAGGATGATTAGAAACCATCCTCATCATTAATTTTCTATATTGACCGTGCCTACTCCTGATCAACCTAACATTCCTAAAGACCCTATCAACTAGAACAATGTCTCATTCACCTTATTCCAAGAAATCCTCAGACATTATTGTACTAGGGCTGAGTTACATTGATACTGGGAAGTTATTGTTGCTGAAGTATGTCTCCAATAAGATTTGGATGAACAAAGGAGACTAGCCCTCAAAGAACTTTGACATTAGCACATCTTATGTCCTCTTCCTCTAGTATATCCTGACGAATATGAGGTCAATCACCTGAATTTCCTCTCATTCTTGAAATAGGAAGAAGAAAAGTTGTTCAACAAGGACAACAACCTAAGCTTCATCGGTCTTTGTTTGATTCGACTAGTTCCTCATCCTCTCCACTTCTTTATGTCTTCAAATGTCTAGCACTAGTAGTGGTACTGGAGGTGGCTCTAGCAGCTCATCCTCCTCGCAACCTTCTACCTCGAATTCAATCGGGAGTATCTATAGCCATAATATTCCTGTCCAATCTACCACAAATCCAACCAAGGTCATTAAAAAATATGGCTTATTTCAATTTGAGGAAGATGCTACTACTACTTTGTGGCATGTTTCTTCTCCTTTAAATCTTGCACCAACAACCAATCCTTTGCCGAAATTCAAAGATCATTTGTCCAAGTTCTTAGGAAATGGTAGTATCTCTACATATGAGAATATGATATTTTTTTCGAACGCCTATCATAACATTGGTGCAAATGATAACGATACTTACATGCATCTATTTGTCCATTCTCTAGAAGGAAAATATGTGGCTGATTTCTTTGACTTGCCTTTGAACATATTATCCACATGGGATGAGTTGGTCTACTAGTTTAAGCCCAATTTTGGACAACCCAAGAGTCCATATGATCGGTTGAAGGAGTATAGTAACATTACCCATAACAAGGGTGAAACCATTAAGGATTTCAATCTTTGCTTCACCAAGTTATATAATCAAATCCCTGAACTGATTAGACCTCAAAACCAAGCTGCATTCATGCATTACTATAATGCCTTACCCTCTTCTTATCATATCAGATTGGAAGATAAATCCATAGACAATAACATATATTCCCTTCAGACTTGTTTGGAGTACGAAGAGAAGCTAGAAAGAACCGATCTTCCTAAGGAAGACTATGCTAAGAAAACCTATGTGTCTACCATTTTGCAACTTATGCAAGACATTAGTAATCACATGATTTTTTTTGAAAGGAAGGGAATTACTTATACTTCCACCATCGAGGCTTCTACCCAGGCTGCTACTAAAAATTTTGTGAGTAATAATTTTCAACCAAAGGCCATATTTCCCAGAGTGTTGTGTAACTTTTGCGAGGATCATCATGATGAAAGCACTTGTGAAGTCAAGAAAAATGCGAGGAATCAAATCTTTGGCAGAAAAAAAAAACTACCATTGTTGTCTTAGATTGGGCCTCGCAGGATGATGTTATGGTAGTTAATACCAGAAATAAATCTTATGCCAATAAGGGAAAAGTTGATTCTTCCAAGACTACTTTCTCCCCTAGCACATCCTCTCAAAATACAGGCTCACAACCTGCTCACAATTCTTCCAGTCATCAAGTCACTGGCCCTTCTTCAAAATATAACATTTTAAATCAGTAGGATAACATAAAAGTTGATGCTACTCTTTTAGATATGGTGACTATTCCAGAACAACAACAACATCTTAGAGATTTAGTGAAAGGTAAACCTTCCAGCATAGCCAATCTGACAGAAAATTACAATGAAGAAGAGTCTTACGTAAATAGGATAGGTGTAAATAACTTTAGGAGATCTGTAAATTACCTCCCTTTCTACATTTCTGTAAATATTTTAGATAAAATATCCCATTGTTTCCTCATTGATGGCAGTTCAGGCCCAAGTGTTATGTCAAAGATTATTATGGAAGAGCTAGGCCTCTCTTGTACAAACGAAAATGCGAGAAGCATGCTCTCCTATAATAATCAACAACAATCCATGATTGGTGAGATCAAATATGTAACTTTATTACTTTGCGCACATCCAGAGATACATACCACCCTTAACATTCAAGTTATGGATATGCCTTTCAACAACTACTCAATTATTTTGGGGAGGGATTGGAAATCCCTAACAAGTGGCTACTTTTCCTTAGATGGGCCACATATATCTATCCCTAAGGATGAAAATAACATTATTGTTCTCAGGGAAGATCGTATCTCACCTTACATTGAGAAAGTTCCTCAGCTAAATGTCAATTATGTTGAGGAGAGCCTGGGTGTCTACTCTATTTTCATTGAAGAAGATGACGTGCCACATGAACAATTTGACTATAATGATGGAAGGTGGCATATGCACTTTGATGGTGCATTCTCTAATGAGGGAAATTGAGTTGGTATTATCCTTTACTCACCTGTAGGAAAAATTCACAACTTCCCCTTTAGGTTAGAATTTGCTTGCACCAACAACGTTGCTGAGTTTGAAGCCCTACTGTTAGGTATCGAGAATGCTTATAACCCAGGTTTTGGTCATATTACTATATTTGGTGATTCTGAGCTTGTTTTCAATCTTTTTAGAAAAATATAATCCCAACAAAAAGATAATGAAAAGGTACACTTAGGTTGTTTGGGCCTTGATCTTGAATATGTTATCCTTTAACATCACTCATATAAAAATGGAGCTCAACACAATGGCTGATAGGTTGGAAGTTTTTGCTACTTCTACTTGAAAGTTGTTACCACAATGACTTGATTGCACTTTTATGTCTCTATATTGTCCACATATACCTGACAATGTTGATTCATGGCAAGTTTTCCAAAATGATGAGAGTATCTGTGCTTTCTTACATAATGGACCTCTTAAGCCTAAGGAAGTAATTTCTATTGAAGATGATAAGTTTTTGAAGGGATTGACTCCTCTTAAGAGTTCATTCTCAATGAGTGATGTTGGAAAAGAGAAAATGCTTTAGAATAGGAGTGAAAAATAAAAGTTGGAGACATTGTCTCTATGAACATTGGAACCTCAGGTGATCCCAAGATTCTTAAAATAGGATCCCAATGTTCACAAGAAGAAAATGGAAAATTCATGCACTTATTCCATGAATTCAAGGATGTCTTTTCTTGGTCATATGAGGATCTTTGTGGTTTTGATCCCAACATCATCCAACAGGCCATTCCTATCAAGGAAGGGGCCAAACCAGTAAGATAGAGGAAAATGATTGTAAACCCTTCCCTTGAAGCTACCATCAAAAAGGAAGTTGAGAAATTACTAAAGGCTCAAATCATCTTCCTAGTAAAGTATTCTGAATGGGTATCAAATATGGTTCCCGTGCAGAAGAAATATGGTGAGATCGAGCTATGGGTCGACTTTCGTGCTTTAAATAGAGCTAGTGTTAAAGATAACTTTCCACTTCCTAACATGGAATTGATCTTGCAACAGGTGGATGGGTCTCAAATGATGTCTCTACTTGACGATATTTTTGGGTATAATAAAATTAGAGTCAAGAGGGCTGACAAATATAAAACCACATTTACCACCCGATGGGGCACCTTTTCTTACGAACACATTCCTTTGTCTTGTCTAATGCAGGTGCCACATTTTAGAGAGCTATGTAGATAACTTTCGACAATTTGATCGGTAATATAATTCAGATTTATCTTGATGAATTAACTGTATATTCCTAAGAACCGATCATATCATTTTGTTCATATTAGGAAATTCCTTCTGCATTGCAAATAATTTGATATGTCATTGAATCCTTCTAAGTATATCTTTGGAGTTAGTCGAGGAAAATTCCTTGGTCACATTTTTTTTTCTGATTGTGGTATCCGTATTGACCCTGAGAGAGTTGTTGCGATTATAAACCTCCCTACTCCTACTTCTAAGAAAGGTGTTCAAGATTTCATGGGCACCCTTAACTTTGTAAGGAGGTTTTTTCATGACTTTGTTGTGATGGTTAAGCCCATCCATAACTTGTTGAAGCAAGATAGAACCTTCTCTTGGACTGACAAGGTAGAAAAGGATTTTACAGAAATAAAAAAAAGGTAATCAACTTTGCACCAGTCTTAGCAAAGCCAAATTTTAATAAGGACTTCATCATTTATACCAATGCCACAGAAGAATTAGTTTCTTCCATTCTTCTTCAAACTGATGACCAAAATCAGGAAAATCCTATAGCCTATATGAGTCAAAGTTTATCAGATGACGAGGCAAAATACACTTTGATTGAAAAACACACTTTCTCCTCGGTAAAATCTATAGAAAAATTGAGGCATTTCATTTTGGGAAAGAAAACGTAGGTAAGAGTCCCTTTTCCTATTGTTGGTCCTAAGGTCTGCACCTGATTGCTAAAGGGAAAAGCTAGGCCACCTCAATTTTTGGAATGATGGTTTTTTTATGAATTAAGTTTGTTGGTCAGCTGAAATATAGGTTTTCAAGGGTAGAGACCTGGTTGGACTATTCAACAATGTCATTTTTGTTAATATTATGGTAGCTGCGGGTGGTATTTACCTCCACGTGTGAACCTGACGAGAATAGAAGACTCTGGGAAGTAAGAGAAACACTAATGAGTTGGATAATAACCCTAGAAGCCTTGTCAGCTCAAGAAGATAATTTATATTAGGCTGTTAGCCTCCAAGAGAAGAAGTCAACCAAAAATAATAATAATATACTGAACAAACACATATCGAGAAGGAGAAGTCAGCCCCAACAAAATTGGAAGGACTACTATAAATACAGGGCACCAGTTCTCATTTGTAGCTCTCTCAAAATTACAGTTTTCTAGTTGGTGCGCACTGCAGTTCCAGTTTGGTGCGCACATGTGGAGGAGGGTTGCAGCTGCAGCTGCAATAACAACAAGTTTTTAGTATTGGGTTGAATATCTCTTGGCTAGGGTTTGGACTATCTGATCAACTTTTTGTTTTGTGCTATCCTTGGGGAAAGGTGTGCTACTCTTTGTTTGGCTATCTAGCCTAGGGTTTTCTTCCGGAGGAATTCTCAGTCAAGGTTAAGGTGCTCGGAGGGAGGCTTCAACCTATGGTTGGGTGATGAGGGTATCGTCAATGGTAAAATGAGCACACCATCTTCTATATTCTAACAGGTTATGGGCCCACACCCCTTCAGTCAGCCTAAAACGCTGGAAGGAAACATAGCCGCTAGATATTGAGCTTGTTGAGGAATTGTCGCTATGGTTACTAGCAGAAGCACCTTCCAAAAGCACTGTAGCTAGGGTTACCAGCAAAAGTAGTTGCAGAAACCATAAAACTCTTGTTGAGGCACCTTAAGTGACGAGATTGACCTAATATCTAGATAGATCAGTGCGCCCTAGCCCAGTGCATCTCCTGGTACTCTCAGAAGGCCAAGACGTGAAGTTTGGATTTCTGGTCAAATCTAGGGTTTGACCAAGTCAAACAAGCCATGACGAACTCTATGAAGTCTAAGAACAAGCTAGATGGAGCCTCTAACTTCAGAGCATGGAAAAAAAGGATTGACCTCATCCTTGCTAAGAATAAAGTACTGGATATTGTGAAAGGAAAGATCGTGAAGCCAGAGTTTGAAGAAGGAGAAGAGAAGGAACCGCAGAACGTTGCAGCTATGGAGAAGTTCAAAGATGTTGACATCAATGCCATGAGTATCATAGTGGATTCCATAAAATACCAGTTGATACCCTACATCTCCCATATTGACTCATCGAAGAAGATGTACGATGCCCTAACAAATATCTTCTCAGTCAGAAACATTGGACAAGTTATGAGTATGAAGAATGAGCTCCGTGACATGAAGATGAATGATGACGACAACATAACATCATACTTTGTAAAGGATCTCCTAGTTAAGAGATCAACTACAAGCTATTGAAGAGATCACTTCAGAAAAGGAATTGGTAAATATAGTACTCAATGGTCTTCCCAAGACATGGGATGCATTTGCTGCAAGCATGAACACAAGGAAGGAGTACCCGACATTTGAAGAACTTTGGACTTGTTGTGCTCAAGAAGAATCAAGGATCAATGCAAAAGAGAAACCCCAAAAGAAGTACAATGATCAAGCCTTCACAAAAAGATTCAAGAACTTCAGGAACAAAAGGAATTTTGGTTCAAGGAGGAAGCCAAATCAAGAGAAAGACATTCTAGAAATACAATGCTTCAACTATCAAAAGTACGGTCACTACAGGAACCAGTGTCCTGAGGTAAAGAAAAGGAAAGAGAAACATGAAGCATTAGTTGCCGAAGAAAAGGAACCTACAAAGAAGACTAAGAAGGATGGAAGAGACTTCTTCTACTAAAAAGGTAACAACATTCTTCTTATTTCTTGTACATATCTTATTTGCATTGTCTCTGTACATATATTGTATATCTATCTCTTAATGTGTTACAAGAAGAACTATACCTATGGAAGAACAACAAGATAAGAATGAATATCATTAGATAATACACATGAAGAAATACAAATCATGTGGAAGCTACTGCAAGATAAGCCAAATCAATCATGAAGAGACTTAGAAGTCAGACATCAAGAGGAATTGGAGAAAGACTTATGACGACAAGTAAGACAGAAGCGTGGACTCTGTTAGACAGAGAGAGCCAATTATATATTGCAGAAGACAATAAGGATGCAGATGGAAGTATGGAATTTATCAAACAGAGGGAGCCGATTATATGCACTCTTATATAAAGCAAGGATTAGGAGGGAGCTAATCCTATGATCCATTGAAGATGATAAAAATATATATCCATGGTAGCAGCCATGAAAAGACAGTACGTGTTCAGTTCAGCCGCAGAAGAAGACTTCCTCAGAAGCCTTAAAGAATTCTTGGTTGTCCATCCAAATCCGTGATCCTATGATGAAAGGAAGAAGTAGAATCTCTAGGGCATGGAATCTATAAGAAACTCCATGGACCCAAAGGTAAAAGAAAAAAGCATGAGGATTCCAAGAAAGAAAGAGGAACCAGAACAACCAGTCATTGTATCAAGAATCACAAGACTATCAAGCCTGATATAAAATAAATCAAGCAGAAGAACTTGAGGTCGTAATGAAGAACAATGTATAGAAGACTTATGAATGAAAGCATTGCAAGATCTAGAACCAGAGGTTCTCCCAGATAGAGGGAGAAGACTATGATGATTACTTGTTCCAGTACACCAGACATATCACTGCATGAGTCATTATATCATCCACAAACATCCATGAGTTGGAATTCTACATCAGATATATGCAAAGAATGTTCTCCAGAGAAATTGAATGAAGAGCGTATGAAGAGCAATCTCAAGACTTTGAGGTATACCAAAAGGAGACTCCTGTATGCAGATAAGAAGAAGACAACTTGGTGAAGAACCTCCAGTGCACAGTAGAAGCATGGTGAATATTTCCTATAACATCGAGATGACTACTCAAAATATCAAATGTCATGATGACAGAAGAAGTGCCACATGGATATGTTCCAGTTCTCCAACTATGATATAATATATTGTTCAGATCTACATGAAGCCTTCACAGTGTTCCAGACTAAAGTACAAGCATTACATTATCCATGATGAAGTCCAAAAAGGAGAAAATAATTTCTCCAACATATCTCCACAGATAAGCAGATAAGCAGACATTTTGGTAAAGCTTCTATCCAAGATGAACGAGTTTGCGTACTCAAGCTGGAAACAAATTCCTTCTTATTGGAAAAGGAAGAAATGACTCTCCAGGTTAGGTGAGAACACTAAAAACATTATTTATTTTTATAATTGAAAATTAGTCCAGATCGGACAGATGCTTTCCTGTTCGGAAAGTGGATTGAGATTTCTGACGGACAGTGACTTCCCATTGTGGTTAACATGGGAGGCAGACTGATTGTTGATGTATCATAGACAATGAATTCCCATTGTGGTTAACATGGGGAGTGGTCTAGGGCAGTCATTCTTCTTGGTAGTCACTCTGAGTAGTGGTCAAGTAGAATGGTCTGCCTCGCCAGACAATCATTCTTTCGAAGTTCACAGTTGTGAGTAGTTTCGAAGAATGGTCTGTTTTGGAGGTTGATGTAGGACATACATTCCTTAGGGTAGACTCATTCTCTCTATTGAAATAATGTAACTGCGAAGAGCATTCTTATTATTATTGTCATTTTATTATTAGGATTAATCCCCATTGTGGATTAATCATGTTGGTAATTGTATAAGGACCAAATCTCCTTTTGCGGATTGGTCATCGGAAAATTATAAAGGGAAAAGTAAGAAGTCAGCCCCAATAGTTATTATTGAAGACCCAGAATTAATTAAAGGTGGGTTTACCCACCCAGAGTGAGAGGTTGGCCCTGCCAGTGAAACCCTCTCACACGTGCCAGTCTTGTATATATAGGAGGCTAGTGCCTCACTTCTAACAAACAACTCACTTGCTCATTCTCTTATGAGGCAAGCTACAATTACCAGTTAGAGAGAG
>CBVK0101668142.1:0-11832 GCA_900067695.1 Picea abies
CTATCCTACTACCCATTGCATAATTATATTTTCCTTTATACCTTCCTACCTAACTCCTAGTCTATGCTAACTCTAAAACTTTCTTCATTCAGGGCACACTCGATCCATGTGGGCCATAACATGCCTACATCTGATTTTCATTGATTAGTCCTTTGAGGGGATGAACCTGCAACATTGCTAACTTTTTTGTTCTTGCTTATCTAATGTATGCTAGTCTAAAGGGTCCTAACCAACAGATGTGCAACTTTCTAGGGTGCTTGAGAAAATTGTCGTCATACAATAAGACTAAAGAAGAGGATTGTAGGATCTTGTGTCGAATGTTGTAGTCATGTCACACCTTCTGTCTTTGATTCTAGACCAATTGGTCATGACCCATAATGATGGTCATGGTGGTGGGATCATTAGTCTCACTCCTTGGGCTTCAAAGTGATGTTTGCATAAAATTCAAAGTGAAGTTCAGGGAACTGTGTGGCAGCTCAACTGTTGTAGTCGGTGAACTATATGTTGGGTCCCCTGCCTAAGAGACAATCCTAGATGTGTAACTCTCTTTGGAATTACACTATTGGTCTTTGGGATTCCTTTTTTTCTTTCAGTCGAGTGCATTCCTCTCACCTATTGGAAGTAGACATCGTTCTAGGGAATCCTTGGTTACCCTCAATTTTTGACATTGCTCGCTACTCTAGTTGAACCCTTGTGTTGCCACTTTTTTGCACTCTGCTCTCAAAAATCAATGTATGTAGTGGTCTAACTCTTAGAAAAGTGATTGGTAGTTGTTCATGGGGGATATAGATAGCCATGCGGGTTATTTTTCCCACATGGCCACTTGTTTTTTCAAACCTACGATTTTCAACCAATTGTGATTATAGCCCACTAGGTGTACCTGTTATGATGATTGTTCCCAACCCCCATGTTGTCTCCTAACCTGTACTATACCATTGTACCATCTATATTCCCTTTATGATGTGTTCCCATAATTGTTCTCATCCCTCATTCATTTGTGATCTATCAGAGCCCGATTGCTTGAACCTTAACTGCTTCAAAACCCTATGTGTACAGTCGTTCACCCATGAGATCCATTTGTCCTTCCTTGTGGTATGTACATTAGTAATTACCTCACACAATTTGTCGAATCTTCCAAATATTTACAAGTACCAACTCATCCTATATTTCAAATTACCAAACCATGTCCTATCCTACTACCCATTGCATAATTATATTTTCCTTTATACCTTCCTACCTAACTCCTAGTCTATGCTAACTCTTAAACTTTCTTCATTCAGGGCACACTCAACCCATGTGGGCCATAACATGGCTACATCTAATTTTCATTTATCAGTCCTTTGAGGGGCTGAACCTACAACATTGCTAACTTTTTTGTGCTTTCTTATCTAATGTATGCTAGTCTAAAGGGTCCTAACCAACACATGTGCAACTTTCTAGGGTGCTTGAGAAAATTGTCGTCATACAATAAGACTAAAGAAGCGGGTTGTAGAATCTTGTGTCAAATGTTGTGGTCATGTCACGCCTTCTGTCTTTGATTCTAGACCAATTGGTCATGACCGATAATGATTCGGTCCTCTTTGAGTTCCAATATCTCATCCAACTTATTTTGAATGGATTGGTCATCCAACATATATGTCATGAGAGAAATTCGTAGACTTGGTACCACAAATTCTAAGGGCATCATGACCTACTTTCCATAGACCATCTTGAAAGGCACATGCTTAGTCAATCATTTATATTTTGTTCTATATTCCCATAGTACTATTGGAATCCTTTGATCCTAGTCATCGCATTGCACGTTACAAACCATAGTCAACGCATGCTCAAATATCTTGTTAAATGGTTCAATTGTGTAATTGACTTGCGGGTGATATGGTGTGGTATTCTGATGATGGATCATGAATTTTTGAGTGAGCATGTGGGTGGTGTCATTCAAAAAATGCATGCATTGATCGCTCACTAACGATTTTGGGCATCCAAACCTTGTGATTTCATTCTCAAAGATGACCTAGGTGGATTGATCAGACCCACGAAATAAATTTTCCATTTGTTGAACGGATCGAGCATAGTGACCATTAAAAGTGGAATTTCATTTCTTCTTGAAGGCTTCACGATCCACTCACACACATCACAATGCTTACAATATTCCTTATCATCTTCAAAGACTAACAACCACCATAACCTTTCACGTAACACTTTATGCACAATTTATTTTCCAAAATTGTGTTCCCCTTCAATTCCTTCATGCTCCTTGTAGAGGACCATGTTGTTCTCGTGTTCTAATACACACATGTGTAGGATCCCATCTGCACCAAGCTTGTATAAGTTCCATGCAATATACTATTAATTGATTCTCTAGGTCACCAATTGTTTGTGCTATATCTAAGTGTATCTCTCCAACAAGTGACCTGTCACTAGGTATTATTTTATCTCTGCTAGTTGATCTGGCACTGCTTCGATCCTAAAGAGTTTTTCATCAGGGAGCTCATCATCTAAACTACCGCTACCTTCCCTTGACTCTATCCTCAAGACATGGCCAGGTCCAAAATTGTGTTTGACGAGCTTGACTACCACTTCAAATTCAACTTCTTGGAAGAGAGATATCCATTAGTATATCCTACCCCCCAACACTAGCTTGACCAAGTATTTCTGGAAGAGAGATATCCATTAGTATATCCTACCCCCCAACACTAGCTTGTTGACCAAGTATTTCAACACTAAATGGTGATTGAAAAAATTGAAGGGAGCATCGAGTAGGTAATGTCAAAACTTCTATAAGGCATAGATCATCATTAATCCTCCATGCTCTTTGGTTATTTAATTCTTCTTAGAATATGATAGCTTCCTACTAGCAAAACAAATTGGATGTTCAATATTGTCTTCTCCGGGACACGCAAGCACTACACCAAGTGTGATCGAGGATGCATCCACATGCACATGGAAGATCTTGGTACAATATAAAAATGTTAGGATCACCACAATTACTAATATCTCTTTTAGTGTGTCCAACACCTCCTGGCATTCGTGGGTCCATACATACTTTGTATCTTTGTGCATTAACTTCTCCAATGGCACAACAACCTTTGCATAACTTCGTATGAATCATCTATAGTAACCTATGTGTCCCAAATTTGCGCACATCTCTCTTACAGAGGCAGGGGCCTACATGTCCATTGTTGTTGCAATCTTTGCTTGATCTACTAGCAACCTTCCTTGCATAGGACATGTCCTAGTAACATAACCAATGGCGTATACAAGATGCACTTTTTCAATTTCAATGAGATCTGCAACTGCCTGCATCTATCCAACATCAATTGTAGTGTCTTCATATGCTCCTTGAGTAGGATGAACATGATCTAATCATCTAATTATACCCCTAGAAACATATCGATAAATTCCTTAAAGGTTAAGACCATAATTTATAAAACACCGCAGGTGCATTCGTTAGGCCAAAAGGCATTACTGTGTATGCAAATGATCCCCACTCTATCAAAAACATTGTCTTGGCTCTATTTTATTATGCGATCTACACCTGGTGGTAGCCTAAGAAGCCATTTATGAATGAGTAAGCTTCACAGCCATCCACATTCTCCAATACCTCATCTGTAAATGGTGTTGGAAAGGGATTGTGTACGCATATTGCATTTAACCTATGCATGTCTACACAAATTCTTAGATCACATATCTTCTTTGGTTGCACCACCATTGAGCTAATCTGATCTAAATCCTCCATGGGACAATGATCCCAACCTCTAGTTTTTTATCCAACTCTTCGCACATTTTTTCCCTGTAGTTCAGGTTTAGTTGATATGGTCTCTTCTTGATCGTCTTAGCATCAAGCTTCAATTGAATCTTCATCTCTCTAAGGGATCATGCAATCCCCTACATTTCCAAAAATACTTAGGAACATGTCTTCATATTATTTCAGTAAGTCTACCACTTGTGTCATTGTTTCCCAATCCCAGTAATCGCCAATTATATCCATATTAGGTGCTTCTTTTATGCCTATATTGTGTTTCTTTGTTTTTAATGATCATGTATAGTCTGGCATAGTGAAACTCAAGGCCTTTCCCCGAACTATGCACTCACCCATGGTTTCATTGATATGTATTCCTTGGGGGTCCTCTTCCTAAACATAATCATTTTTAACCTTCCAATATTATACTGAGTTCTTCATTTTTTTCATGGGCTTATGGTATGTGCAAACCATGTTCTAGGCAGTGTCTTTGGGTTGTCAATGGAAGATAAATTTGAACATTGCATAGAATTGACTACTCATTTCTTCCTAGATGTACCGACTTCTACGTACCATATACATTGTATAGATGAATGCATAAACCCATTGTGTGTTAAGAATATTCTTGGTTTTCCAACGCCTCTCACATAAACAAATACGTTCCTGAGGATCTTCGTTACCTTTGTACCAATTCATTAATTTAAATTCAATCATGGAATGGAACCTTAATTTGATACACTCCACCACCTATGCCCATTCATGTATATTTGTGTGATGCATCATCTACCAGTGCATAGGTGTTACTTTTACTATTGAATCCATGGCCTTAATCCTTTGGTTCTCATGAGCACTCCTCCATTTATGCTAGGAATGTATCTACCATGTCCATCTCATCAAACCTTGGTAGGTCACACAAATTTGATTTGATCCAATGCACTGCTTGGTTGATTCATGTGCATCTCCTAGTGGATACCTAATATAGCTTATTCTGCCATATTTCCATTGCATACTCTAAATCTGTCATAGGAACGAACACTTCTTCAACTCGACTCACCATCAACTATAGGATTCACATAGTCTTCCTCGTGACCTGTGATGTTTTGTATATTCTCACATAGTCTTCCTCGTGACCTGTGATGTTTTGTATATTCTCTATGATCGAGCTTTGTGCCTCTTTGTTCACATCTCAATGTATTTTTTTCCCTCATTTAGATCAAATGATGCAATAAAACGCAAGGTTTCTGTCTCAAAGGACATTTGTCTTTGCTTCAAATTTAGCACAACATTATCATTAGATGCCCAGTCAATGCAAAACAGAGTTGAATAGGGGTCTAGGTCATCTATAATCTTGATCACTTCAAAGTCTACTTTAGTTTTTACCCCATTAATATTCACTTCCACTTGCTCCTTCCTACCAATGGGATAAATTTTGTATTGGTTGGCAAGCCTGAGTTGAATGGGGGACCATACCAACTTTGGTTTACCTATGAATTCCCATGATTTCTTCGACAATGTGTTCATGTCAAATCCCAGGTCCAAAATGACACCGTCCATATCGTATCTTCCTAGCTCAACTATCATATTGAATTACCTCCCCGTGCACTTCCTTTTGCTTACATGACACACATCTCATTCTGTTGATGAGGCAAAAATAGCCACATCAGTCTCCCCTTCCTCCATACATCTTGTCAACATGTGGGATAATTTATTTGCATCTATAGGATCACCCAACACCTTAAGACAAAAACACAATAAATCACTTACTTAGTTTTCTAATTTAGCCCCGGGGTAAGTGTTGCACTATGTTTCCTCTCATGCATGCGTCGTAACTCTTCTCACACATGTACCTCTTCTATTTCCTGAATCTACGTTGTATGTTGCAATTCTTCACACATGCAGGCCTCTTCCAACACCCTATGTACCATGCATTGCAATTAATCTCATGTGTTGTCCTCTTTCAACACCCTCTGGGTGTCACACAAGAAATACTTTTTCTATGCGACATCAAACTTAGGAGGTGCTTGCATTTATTTTTAAATCTTTCCTTCTATATTCTTCCCTGAACTTTCTCCTCGTTCTAGGTCGATTCTTGTATGGATCCCTCCTTGGGTTACCACTCGTACATCAACTTCTTCTTTTGTCTTATGATATTCATGCGACTCAACAATCACCATGTCATTGTGCCCCTTATTTTCTTCCCATTTGGCCAATGACTCTAGGAAATCCTCTATGACATAGTCTGTGATGTGGAAATATCCACAAAGTGCATGTGGCTTGGCAAATAATTGAGAAAAGTGCCCTATCTCACCACAGCTAAAATAAGTAGGTGGTCTTCCTCATCCACCACCATATCCTCTTCCTCTTCCATATCCTCTTCTTTGGCCTCCTTGGTAGCCTCCTCTATCGATGCCTCCACAATCTCCAATCTTATTCTCTTCTTAGACTCAGTAAGAATATGCAATGTGCTCCTTCATTAGCTGCAACAACTAGTAGTTGTTCACATCATGGCCCATGGATTTGCAAAACTCACAAAATGGAGTGTGTGTGGTTTTTTGATACTTCTATAGTGTTTGAAAATGGGGAGGGATATGACCCCATTGTCTACATATCTCATGCCATTCAATATGTGGTATTTTCGGAAATGGATTCAACACATCCATCACTATGTAACTTCCTAGTGTAGAACACTCATTTCTATGGTTACCTTCTATGTGGCACAAGGTACACTAGAAATTCTCACACACCAACTTAGCCTTTGTTATATCTTGTATTTGTATGGTGAGGTTCATGAGTTGAGATTGTACATGCCAAGGAGAGCCAAGGAGAGCCAAGGAGATCCATGACCTCGATAATAATGAGAACCTTAAGCCAGACCCTTGCGATTAAACCACATACATGATGGCTCTAGTAAGGAGAGCCATAATACATCATATAACACTAGAGCCAAGGAGAGCCATGACCTCGATAATAATGAGAACCTTAAGCCAGGCCCTTGCGATTAAACCACATCTCTTTGTAGACTAGATCTACATGCTTCTCATAACAATTTTCACAAATGAATGGATGGAAGTAATGAAGGAGTACCACCTCATCTCATCAAGTTATTTTTTCACCTTTGAATTTCTTGACAACTATGGGGAATTAATCTCCCATTAATTCCAAGAAACATTATGGGGGGAGCTGAAAATGACTTGCCCAAAAATTTTACAACAACACAAGCTAAGGGTCAAGCCCAAGTTGGCTTGTGCATTTTTAGTTGAATTTTGGTCCCTCAAGAGGTGATAGAACTCTAGCTCATCAAATTCTTGCACTTCTTGTACAATTTGGCACACTAGATTATATGGATTGGGTCCTTTAGGGATGGAATCATTTATAATTTCTCTAAGAATGACCATGGAGCCTCCCATAACTGATGCCTCCTAGACTCAGTAGGACTTAAGGAGCAAGAGGCCTTTGAATAATGTTAGTGCCAAGTAAAATTTATCGTTTGTCATGATCCCAACTTCCCAGAAAAAGTTTACGTCTTGATCTCCCTCAGAGTTAATGATGACTCCCCCTGCACTTGCCACACCTAATGTAGAAGTATTCAATGTTATAATTAACACAACATACCATTTTTTGCATGTTTCTTTCTTTCATAAACTGAATCTTTGGAGCTTATAATATGGACATTTGAAATGAAACAAAATTTGTTTGATTCAATGTTATCACAACCATACTAGAACATATTGAACCCACCTGTCAAACTAGTTTTATAGTGTTTCTTGGTGAAACCAATCCATCAAACTAGAAATTAATAGTTCTATACATGACTAATATTTCCAGTATGAATGACCAATTTTTGACAGTTATATACAAGTGCACATGTACCAAACAGATTCACTAAAAAATTGAAAAAAATATAAAATGAAAACCTAAATCTCTAAACATAATTTTAAACACTTACATGTGTTGTAGATGAGAATTAACCTTTACATATTCATGTCTAATGGTTTGGATTCATGTAGATCCACATGAATATATTTTTTAAATAAAAATTTGAATATTTTGTTTATGTTTTGGTTGTCTAGATTTTTTTTTCAATTATTTATTGATTCTAGTCTAGTTCTGGGTTTTGGGGTCAATTGGTTTGGTAACCAATCCTATCTTGATAACACTATTTTGGTTTTCCTTGAGTACACATTTAGAGGGATTCTTGTATATGTATGTATAAAATATTTAGATTATAGATAATACAAAGGATTAAATAAACTATAAAGGATAAATATTTGCTTATATCTACAATGTCCTCGCTATGACAAACATGACCATGGAACAAGAATATCCCTAACTTGGGTTTCTTTCATACTTTTTACATAAGTATACCAGAAAATTCAAGTGATTAAGTTGTAAATAACTTTCGAACTTGAATGGATATTTTAAGTGCATTATTATAAGTTGGAATCTAAAAATTAAAAGATAAAAATGTTATTGTTGTCTCTCTCCATTAGAGTGCAAAATACTCGACGTGTAAAACTAAATAGAAGAAGAAAAATATTTATAAACAGAGCATAAGAAATATTGATCTTGTCAATTTCATCTATCTTGGGTGGTTAAGATGATAAATTTTTATCATCCTCACCTAGTTTCAAATCTCTCTTGTGACATGTTTGCTTCTTGCAGGACGATTGAGGTTGGCAAGATAATTTTAATATCACTCTTTCTTAAGTGCTGCAAGGTGGGATGGGATGTTTCCAAACACTTTAATCTCTAGGGGTTAGCTCAACTGGTCTTCATTAATGTTGTTGCGCATTTGGTTAGTTTCATGCTAGTAGGTGCTCAATTCAAATCCACCTAGGTTAGCATAGTAATCTATGTTGACAGGTTTACTAGGGATGCCATTCACTAATGTGGGGAAGCATCACTTGGGTTTCCCCATGAAATTTTCCTTGGAATTTTTTTTTTCGATCCTTTCCTTTTACCAACATATTCATAAAACTCTGGGATACTCTCTAGGTATTAGCGATGTCACCCCCAAAATCCAAAAAAGAGATAAGAAGGTTACCTATCAAACATAAGGCTAGAACACAATTATTTATGTAAGCCTATCAAATAATTCCCTATGAATAAAAAAAATAAAATCTATTACAAATATGGTGTATTCTCTAAGGTTAATATCAATCCAACTTTCAATAAGAAAACAAAATCCATCATCTGAGGAAATGAGCACCTTGAGGGATTGATTAAAACTATTGCAACATTGAGCTAATAAAAAATACATTATCATAGAACAATTAGTTAAGATAAAAACAAATGAATGAATGAAATCAATGGGAGGAAATTATATAACTCAAATCATTTCTCCAAGAGAGTTTGTAGAGCCGTCACTATGTCATTTTCTATTATATCATATCCATTTTCCATTTACGAGAATCAAACAGAAAGAAAAACATAAGTATGTTAATAAACCCTGAACCTAAAAAACCATATGGGAAAAATATATATTCAACACTCATACAATTTTGATAGGTCATTAATCCTAGTGGGTGATTGGGTAACCTATTGAATAGCTGAGTGTTAAATTCCATGTCAATGGTGGTCTCTAAGAATGAGAGAACACTTGTTTTCACCACAAATTGTGAGAGTACTATGTTCTAAGTTGTTATTATATGATCCATATATGATATATTTGTTATAGCACCAAGTTTAATAGTTTCCTTCAATGTTGGGTGTGATTTGCAAATATATAAGGTGCATTTATTAAAAAAACAATGCAAAATTACCCCATGCAATGGTTGTCAATAACAATACATTGTAAGGGTTGGTAGGAGTGGGTGGGAGTCTTCATGATCCTAGGGGGAACGAGATGGTTCACTATGCTTGAGGATTTGAGAAAGGGTCTAACAATATAGCTTAGGCATATTCCTTATGGTGTGGACTAAATATAGCCAAATTGTGAGGAATTAAAGCTCTGACGGTTTTTAGAGATTCAATGCTCATCATACAAGCTATAAAATTTAACTCGAAATTAGGGGGGCACCAATTATAAAATGTGGTGGCTCAAATCAATCACCTTTTTCTTCACTTCAAAAACATCTCCATTTATCACATGTGGAGGACATTTAATGAGGAAGTCGATGCATGGGAAAAAATTGTAAAAACATTGCATTTGGGCATATGGTTAAAAATGGGGGAGTATCTCACTCTCCCCCTCCCTTAACTTATTAATGATCAGTGACTTCAATTTGGATATGTGTGTGTATGATGGACATTTGGCATGATCAGTGACTTCAATTTGGATATGTGTGTGTATGATGGACATTTGGCGTGGAAGACCATATGAGCGTGTATGGTCTTAAGAGTGTGAAGGTTCAACAAGCACATGTGAACTTGTCAGCATTTATTTGCAGTGATGGAAAAGGCGGGTGATATATCCGAGTTGGAGGATTTGAGGGGGTGAATTTGGGATTTACTATTTTTCCAATTATGGTCGGCTCCTCTTCCCTGTGGCCTAATTGAGCGAGAATCTAGAGAGCGACATTTCCCTTGTGAACATGTGGTGGAGGTCTCTTCTTGCATTTATTGAGACCAAGGAAGGTTTTCTATGGAGGATCTGAAGTGTTGTAATGGTAGCTAAGAGTAATGGGTTCTATGCATCTGTATGGCATCTAAAAGTGTCTTTGCTCAGGTGTTAGGAGGGAGTTTAGGTAGTTTGGAGGCATGCACCAAGTAGGATTCTAGGTTTGTCAGTTGTTTTGGAGGCAAATATTCCCTCTGTATTTGACATAGAAGTGGGGAAAGAAATGGCTTGCGAATAATTTTGAGATATCAAATGAATTCTAAGAAAGCACGAAATGGCTTGCGAATAATTTTGAGATATCAAATGAATTCTAAGAAAGCACGAGGAAATTGGGAAAGTGAACAAACATGTTATTCTAGCCCTTACAATGAAATTTGTTGAGATGGATCAAGTGAGAAAGTCCGATTATGAAAATCTGTCAAGTCTCCTCCTCAGTTTCAGGAGTCATATGGACTATGTTGAGGTAGAGTTTGATAGGCTGAGGTCTATGTTTATAGCTCAACGAGTGGACAATCTGTCTTTGGCATTAAATAACAATGACACCGAAAGCTCTGTGCATGGAGGGGAGGCAAAGGCAGGAAATGGTTATCAAGGCCCCATGGAAATTGAAGATGGAGACAACCAACAAGTTGCAGAGGAGCCAAAATACCAGAACAATGCCAAAGGTTAAATAGTATGAATGTATTTTCATGTTATATGCATTTCAGGACAATTTATTCAACAAACTACCTACAAAAATACTTGGAATGATAGGAGAGTAGTCATATTTTTGTATGTATTTAGCAATAGAGAATTATGTAGTATTGAAAAAATCTTGGAGGAATTTTGGGCTAGTTGTTGCACTAACACAACATGTTTTATATTTATATAATGAAAAAAATATTTAGCTTGGGTTAAAAAAATAACAATACATTGTAAATTCATTTGGTGCATTAATTCCAACAATGATACATTGCAAAAAGATTTGGTGCATTGAATTCAACAATGCTACACTACAAAATGATTCGGTGCATTGCATTGATTTGAACAATGGTATACAGAAAAAAAATATATTACATTGATTTCAACAACAATACAATGAAATATGTTCCACTACATTGATTTTAGCAATGATTTAGTGAAAAACAATTTGATGCATTGGTTTCAATAAGGATGCAATGCAAAATTCTCTAGTGCATTGATTTTAACAACAATATAGTGCAAAATAATTTAATTTATTGATTTTACAATGCAAACAATCTAGTAGCACACATCTCCAATGCCCATTTTTGCATGTTTTATTTATTTCACCAACTCAACTTTGGAGTTTGTATTGTGGAAATAAGAAACAAACAAAATTGTAAGGCAATGCGATTTGCTTTTTAAATCCCAGAGTACACATATAGATGGATCCCTATAGATGCATGCACACAATATTTAGAATAGAATTGAACTTGTGACTTTGAAAGTTAAAGCAAAGTCTTAAATGCAGTGTGCTAACCAACTAAGCCAACACCTCACTCTAAAAGTGAAGTGTCAGCTTAGCCTTATAGTA
>CBVK0101668157.1:0-10735 GCA_900067695.1 Picea abies
AGACATGATCTCCTAGTTATCCCTAGATATCGGGGATAACAGGCCATAAAATCTGGGCTTGAGCTTCTCGGCCCCACTCTTCTTCAGAGATGACTGTCTGTAAGGTTGGAGTCTCAAGAAAACCAAATCCCCAACCTGAAAGCTGCACTCTATCCTGTGCTTATCTGCACTCATCTTCTGTCGATTCTGTGCCGTCTGCAGGTTCTCTTTCAGCAACTTGAGAATCTCTTGACTCTCTATGATCCAATCCTTAGCCTTGGGAGCTCTGCTCTCCCCGAAAACCAAGTCTACCAAAGTGGGAGCATCATATTCGTACAATGCTCGAAAGGGTGTCATACCAATGGACATGTGGAAAGTGGTGTTGTAGCAATGCTCTCCTAGATGTAGCCACTTTACCCATGTTCTCTGCTGTCCACCTACATAGTTCCTCAAATATCCTTCAACCCACTTGTTGACAATCTCGGTCTGCCCATTTGTTGAGGGTGATAGCTGGTGTTGGGTGTCAGCTCTGTCCCCACCAACCGAAACAATTCTCTCCAGAATGTCCCCATGAACCGATTGTCCCCATCACTGACGATGTTCCTCGGCAACCCATGAAGTCTAAAGACCTCCCTGAAGAATAGCTCGGCTACCTGAACTGCACTGTACTCTGTCGGTATGGCATAGAAGTGAGCAAACTTGGTCAATCTGTTGACCACTACATAGATACAGTCCTTACCCTGGACCTTGGGTAGGCCTGTGATGAAGTCCATCGATATACTCTCCCATTTCTGCTCTGGAATGGGGAGTGGTTGAAGTAGCCCTGCTGGAAGAGCATTCTCTGACTTATTCTGCTGGCAAGTCACACACTCACTGACGTGTCTCATAATGTCCTGTTTGAGGCCCTTCCATGAGAACCTCTCCCTGATCTGTCTGTAGGTTTTGAAAATCCCTTGATGGCCTGCTAGTGGTGAATCATGAACTGCTGTGAGGATCTTTTTCTTGAGCCCCGAATTTGGCACCAAGTAGACTCTATCCTTGTAGAATATGACATCGTCAATGACCCTATACCTGTCATCCTGTATCTGTCCATCCATCACCTCACAAGCGAACTTGTTCTTAGAATATTCCACTAACAAGTGGGATTTCCAATCTGCTGAAATTTCCATCAAAGAACAAGCCGTAGGTCTCCTCGATAGTGCATTAGCCACAATGTTCTTCTTCCCCTTGACATACTCTATGTCGAAGTCGAATGCCTGTTACCTTCGTCACCCATTTTTGTTGGCGCTCACTGAGGTCCTTCTGCTCAAGAAAATACTTCAAGCTGTTGTGATCTGTCTTGACCATGAATTTGCTGCCCACCAAATATTGTCCGAATTTGGTCAAGGCATGCATGATTGCCAACATCTCCTTGTCATAAATGGAGTACAATCTCTCGGGCTGACTGAGCTTCCTGCTCTCGAATACAATGGGGTGTCCTCCCTGCATCAAAACTGCCCCGATACCCTCGCCGGATGCGTCACACTCTAGTACAAATGGTAAGGTGAAGTCTGGTAATGCCAACACTGGACAAGTGCTCATGACTTCCTTCATGTGATCAAAGGCTTTCCGTGATTCCTCGGTCCAGATGAAAGCCCCATGCTTGGTAAGATCCGTCAGCGGTGCTCCAAGCTGAGAAAAACCCCGGATGAACCGCCTATAGTAGCTGCACAACCCGAAGAAACTCCTCAACTCTGTTACCTTCCTGGGTGTTGGCCAGTCCAGAATGGCCCTGATCTTTTCCTGGTGCACCTGTACCCCCTGTGCACTGATGATATGGCCTAAGTAAAGCAACTATGTCATACCGAACTCACACTTGGACTCTTTGGCATATAATGACTGTGCCTTCATAATGCTCAATACCCCATCCAAGTGCCTCATATGCTCCTGCCATGTCTTGCTGTAGACCAAGATGTCATCGAAGAAAACCAAGACTGATTTCCTCAACTGATCCCTGAATATGTGGTTCATGCAAGACTGGAACGTAGCGGGTGCATTGGTTAGCCCAAATGGCATAACCAGGAACTCGAAATGTCCAAAGTGACATCGAAATGCCGTCTTCTCTATGTCCTGCTCTCGGATGCTGATTTGGTGATACCCAGAGCGTAGATCAATTTTTGAGAAGAAAACTGCCCCATGCAGTTCATCCATCAATTCGTCAATGCGTGGGATAGGATACCGGTTTTTGATGGTTTTCTTGTTCAAGGCTCGGTAATCAGTACACATCCTCATGGTGCCATCCTTCTTCAGAACTAAGACAACTGAAGAAGCGAATGGGCTGCTGCTCGGTCTGATGTGTCCCATCGCTAGCAATTCTTTGATTGCCTTCTCTATCTCATCCTTGAACCTCCTAGGATGACGATAGGGGGGAGTGATCATCGGTTTGGCCCCCTCTTCCAACTCAATGGTGTGCTCAAACCCCCTGTCAGGTGGTCTCCCTGGTGGAATCGACTCAAAAACCTGTTGATGTCGTCCCAACAAATTCTTGATCTCTGTACGATATTGTTGTCGACCCTTTGAATCCTTCCGCGTAGTGATCAAACACTCGGCGACATATGCTACCTCCCCATGTCTGAATATCCTCTCCATCCTCTTGGCTGAAACTGTCCTGGGTGCTCCTGTCGACATACCTCTTAGAACAACCTTCTTCCCGTCATGGTCTCTGAATCCCATCTCCAAGGTTTGGTAATTGGTGGTGATTTTTCCCAAGGTAATCATCCACTGGACTCCCAACACCACATCTGTGTCAGATAGGTCAACCACATAAATTGTGTCTCTCACTGTGTAGTTGCCTAACTTTACCTCCAAGTCTGGGACTCTGTCTAGACACTCCATTGTGTGGCCATCTGCTACTGCAACATCAAACCCCTCAAACTCCTCTGTCTGAAGTGCCCGTCTCGATACTAGTGAAGCATTGATGAAGTTGTGGGTGGCCCCACCATTTATCAGGGCGATTGCCCGTTGCCCCTGAATAGTCCCTCTAATCCGGAGGGTATCATACCTGGGAACACCAGAAAGGGTCGCTATGACTCCTCCCTTTGCTGGTTTCCTCCTGTTAGCCTGCTCAGGCGGTTGTGGGACTACTGGAGGATGGGCTCCTGCCGGTGTCGGTGGTCTACAGGGAGGTTGCTCCTTTGCCTGTGCTGACTCCTCCTCTGAGCTAGTGGATCCATTGTCCTGCTCCTCCTCCTCACTGTCCACACTGTCTGTTGCCACCTCAATATAATGAATCTCTCCCTTGCCCATGCACCTGTGGCCTGAGACCCAAGGGTCTCTGCAGTTGAAGCAAAGCTTCTTCCTCATAAGCTCTTGTCTAGTCTCATCATCCAACTTCTCCTTGCCCTTCCATTCTCTCTGGAATGGCTTCCTGTCTCGATCCTTCTTGGGTACGAAGGGTTTGGAAAAGGTTTTAGTCTTTGGCAATGAGTCTGCCAAATCTCGAGTGCGAAGGATGGCATCTTGTAAGGTGGGAGGTCTGTATGCCTTCACCCATCCTCTCAAAGGCTCTGTGAGTCCCTCTGTGATTAACATGATCAGCCTGGGCTTTGATATATCCGTCATTGCCACGTCTACCCGCTGAAACTCCGTGATGAACGCCTCTGCTGTGCCAGTTTGTCTCAACTGGGCTAGATCCCTGAAGTGGATCTCGGGATCCCTCTTGTCAAACCTGTCCATGAGCCTCTCTGTGAACTCCCTATAGGAGGTGATGCGACTGTGACCCAATGTCACCAATCCATGATACCACCACTTGTGTGCCTCACCCTCCAAGTGTAAGGTTGCGAAACTGATGGCCTCTGTCTCGGTCATCTGATTGAGCTTGTAGTAAGTGTCTAGCTTCTGTACCCAAGCTCTGGCAGTGCATTTGGACGATCCGTCGAAAGAAGGTATGGTGAGTTTACCAACTTTTCGAATGAAATCCATATTATGCCCCTGCTGTTGTTGCGGTCCTCCTCTCTGTGGCTCTCTGGGGTGGTTCCTGAATCTGAGTCCACAGTACTTGACTAGGGTCATGTCCTGATGGAAGTCACGACCCAATGCTGCGTACTCCCTCTGATACTCTGCTATGTCCTCTGTATGAGTGGGCGACCTCTGTGCTATCGGCAACTGTGCTGCTACCGGGGGTGCCCTCTGGAAACTGGGAAACAAGGGTCTGGGAATCCTACTCGCAGAGGTGTATGTGCGAGTGGGTGACTGGGTCTACTGCCTACTCTTGAGTTCCCCTGTGCTACATGCAGGGCTTGTGTGTCCGGGGTGCTCACTTTAGCCAATCTATCAACCACCTGTGCCAAGGACTGAGACATGGTCCACTGACTAGCTAACATATTGTTGATAACCTGCATGAAAGTTGTCTCTGGTTCCATGGGGGCCTTGCCACTGCCCTTTGGTCGCTCATATCTGTCTCCTAGCATCCTCTTTGCCTCGCGCTCAGCCTCACGCTCTGCCCTTCTCTTTGTGTGCCTCTTCATCTTCCTCTGAGCTAGGAGGAAAAGGAGGAAAGTCAGGCCTTGACCTTCTTTCCCTACGCTTGTTGTAAGTGACATATTCGTCACCTACGTGTTCACGACCCTCTGGGTCTTCTGCTGCACTCATCATCTTTAGTCACAGGCTGGCAGGACGAAAGCTCTGATACCACTGTAATGTTCCTGACTTGGCTAGTCTAGGAAACATTGCTAATGTGTGTGTAGGATTAATTGTTTACAGAATATAAATGATCATACAAATAACAAATGCGACAAAGGACTGCAAAGTTTATATTATGATATCTCTGCGGAGTACAAAGGCCAAATGCGACTAAATAAAATGAACCACTCGGCTAGATCAAAGACAAAAGGATCTTAGCCGGAATACAATAAGCAAACTAAATGATAATACCTGATAATAGATGAGCACTACGAGATCAATGGATGAGCTGGAACTATGACAACACGTACGGTAACTGCTGGAAGTCTGGAAAGTTCGCCCTGGCGGCTATACCTCTCGGAATGGCCTGGAAACTGTCCCAAATGGTGTGCCCTGCTCTAGCTCTCAGGCCTGGTAACTGATCGGCCCCTTTGCTGGTGGGTCTGGATCCCCCTGGGGGAATGTGCCCCTCTCTCTGGAAAAAAGCATCTTAGTGATTCCACCGTCGGAATCGGCTGAGATGTATCTCAAAATGATCGCCTTGGTCTACTGGGAAATGGATTGGAAGGGTTTCCCTGAATCTGATCTGATGCTCGCTCAGGAACCCCAAATGTGTCCGCCAAAAGTGTCGCACTTCCAAGTCTAGAAAATGCGCCCCAGATGATTCCTCCATTAGAATCTGACGAGGAACCAAGCAAAAGATGCGCCTTGCCTTCCTCTCAACTGGGTCGGAGGGGAATCTCTGAACTCCTCTCGGATGGGACAAGTCGATCTACTTAACCTCCTCAGGAGCTGCGCCCTCACCCTGGATAAGTGCGCCCTTGCTGCTGGACCCTGTGTAACTACTGCTGAAGAATGATGGAAGACCTGTGTGATCTTCTCGGTGACTAGGGTGTGTCTCTCAACACCGAAATCAACCAACTGGTGTCTTCCTCCTGGAATCCACTGAACTATCTCTTCTGAGATGCGCCTCTCTCCCCGATGACAAGTCATAATTTGCATAATGATGAATTAGGTCGCTGACTCTTCTCTTATAGATTTCCAAAACCCTAATTCACTGCTGAAACCCTAATTCACTGTTGACTTCTAATTTTAGCTCATCTGTTCTATTTTTAGCTCATAATGACTTAAAAGCGCTTTTAACCATTTTTAGTTCAATGTCACTTTCCAAACATAACACCTTTGACTAGAGTGACCTCTAGTAACCCTGTTTACCCCTTTTCTGGCCCTGGCTATAGTCTAACGGGGCGGTTTAGACCATAAAGCCTCCTCTTTGGAGCTCCTATTTGGAAAGGGACATTACAGAAAAGTGAAAACCAAGGGGTCTCGTCTGAATCAACTACCTGCTACCACTCGATAATGTACACTCCTCCCTGTGGTAAATTTGTTGATGTCGACACAAGGGAGAAAGTCACTTCATCAGATGTCAATAATGTAAACACTTGTGAAGTGCGAAGGAACACCACCAATAATGTCAATGGGTCCTAAGGTACGAGCACAACCTGACATTGTGAAAGATGTTATGAAGTTGAACAATGGCAAGGATCATCCAATCACGGCCCAATGATACTCAGCCTTGTTGGATGTGAAATAATCGCCAATGAGGCTAACGACTACCAAGGTGCTCTACTTCTGGGTCATTTGTAGATAATGTGTCAAAGTCGATACAAGATGACTTGCTAAAAAGAAGAGCAATGATGTCTCTCTTCCCTCAGTGTGAAGTGATAACTCAAGAAGATCAAGATGAAGGAACCGTGTAACATATCCCTATGTTGGATGGGGGGGATGACTGACTCGAAGCATAGGACTCAATTATCAGAGATGAGGAGACAAGACATACTATGACTCAAGACGCTCCTATGTCTCCTCAAACTACCCATCCTAAAGGCTCAATGCTTCGAGAACAAAATGAAAAATGGAACCCCCATCCAGGCTCACTCTAATTGTAGACACAAAAGCTCAGCATGCGTAAGATAGACATTGAAATTTTGACCCAGGAATAACAGTTACAGATAGCCATTTATTTAGGAAAAGGAAAGACGCACAAGACTCAACCACATGCTGATATGACTAGGAAATAATCAGCGACACTTATGCAAAGACTGAGAAGTAAATACTGAAATAAAAGACACCTGGAACGGAAAGTAAATTGCTGTCCTAAAACTATAAAAAATCAGCAGGAAGGAAATACTGAAAAGACAATGCTGAAAGGAAAGACAAGTACCCTGAACCCAAAAATTTTACCTCAAAGTTGCCATGATTAAGTCATAATACTCAAAGGACCAATGTAACCATGCAACCAAATGATCAGTCCGACGAGAAAGGTCAGCACGGTCAACCTTCCAAGGGGATCAACCATGAAATCTCACATGACCCAAAGTCACCTTGAAGTACTTGTTGGTGAAGCCATAACTGAAGGGTGCCAGTTGATTGAAGGCTGGTTGGGACTTAGAACATGGTATTTCAACGATAACAAGCATGAATACATGAGAGACGAAACTCTTGGCATCTACCTGTTGAAATATTTCGGTCATTCTGAGCTCAATTGGGTCACGATGAACTTTGATATCCAAGCACTGATCAATCTCAGGATCCTGAAGAGTAACCTTGGGATGTAGAATAGTAAGCAAAGTGTAAGGGACATCATCCTCTGGTTGAACCCAAAGTGGCTCCTCCTGCTGCAATGGTATTGGATCAAGCTATTCCTCAACCACTGTTGTGATAGGAAAGGATGAAGCCTCTACTAGGCTGGGCACAGATGAAATCCCTTGTTGATTGATCTCCACTTTGTTAACCTGTGGTTCTTCCACTTGAAACTTTTCATCCTCTTGAAATTTCTCATCTTCGCTAATGGGAGGAACCCATGAACACTCTAGAGTAACCACATCTTCACCTTCATCTTCTTGAAACTTTGCCTGTGACTCAATTGGTGTAGCTATTGGCTCTGGATCATCTAAAATTGGGCTATAACCCTCTTGTTCATCTCTGGGAACTTGATACGGTGCAAGTTGTGGTTCATCTTTAATAACACAGACTTCTTGCACTTTTGTAACAACCAATGGTTGAAGATCATCGAGTGGAGTTACCTTCACTGGTTGGTCTGGGACATGTGTTGGAGGGAGTTCACAAGTTGCAAGATGATTTCTTTCTAACTTGACAGCGGCAACTTGTGCTTCCTCCAGACTTTGAGGGTCTTCATTCCCGAGAAAATCACCAAAAATACCATAAAATGCCTCAAGATAATAAATTAAAGCAACATTTTCGTTAGGCCTCACTCTGTAAGGAATTCGATTGTAAATGTTCGAAAAACGGGCGTTAAATGGGAAAATAGTTTCACTTTCATGCTTTTTAATAACTGAAAAAATTGTGCAAAACAAGAAAATGTCCCATGTATTTGCCCACATGTTGGTGAATTTCTCCTGGAAGGAATCCCATCCATCAATGGAAGCATTAGGAAGGGACTTGTACCATGCTCGTGCCTCCCCCTCGAGGGTCGACACAAACATCCTCATCACCACATCCTCATGTTCCACATTAAAATCCCACACCACTTGTAAAATTTTATCGAAGTGATCATTAACTGATTCTCCCAACCTCCCTGCAAACAAAGGTATGCGTTTAAGCCATTTACGTGCAGGCAAGTCATGAGGATAATCCAGGAATGCAACAAAACTTAGTGGGTCAAAGGCAGAAAATCTCCACCTCACTGGTGGCCTCACAGCTGCATCCATATTGTTAGTCTAAGATATAAAAAAACACAACTACTGGCTCGAGATGAAAATAAAATAAAGATGAAGATGTCGAAGATACACTCACTATAGTGCTCGTTGAAAAAGAACTTACCTAAGAACTCGATTTGCTTACCCAATTTGAGAAGAGTTCTTGGCAAAAGAAAAGTCTTGTTCCAGAAAACGATATTAAAGTTTGTTGAAGCTTAGAACTTGACCTTGTGAGGGAATCAAAACCGAAAGATCTTTTTGTGTAAGTCCCCTATGGAGTCGTCCTTGGATACTGTGGAGTTGCCAAGCGAGTTAGAAAAAAAATAAAAATAAAAGTAAAAACTCATCAATGTCGTTTACCAAGGCTGGTGTTCCCCGGCAACGACGCCAATTTGTTAGCACAAATTTCCACCCTCCAGTTGAGCTGATATACCTGTTATAACAACGATGAAAACTTGACTAATTATAGGAGAAATAGTCCCAGATGTCACGGGTTAAACCCCTCTTTGTTCGGGCTAGGCCTTGCGAGCCTCTGGGGGGAGTCCCTGGGCACAATGAAGTGCCCTTGTGGTTGATTTAAGGTCTGAAAACTAAAAAATCAGCGAGCTGTTTTGCCTTGGACAGCGTGTAAAGCAGTCCAAAACGGTGGGAAAGGTTGATCTAGCACACTTGGAAGGAACCTGAGGGTTAGCACAATGATAATAGAATGGAAAAAAGTAAGGAAAACTACTTAATGGATTGATACCATCACAATAAATAGATAAGAAATGACATATCAGAGTTGCAAATTCACCACAATACCGTCAAGAAGAGAGGTTCGAACAATAAACACAAGCTTCTTTATTGATGTAGTTTTACAAGAGGGTTGGTTGCGTCACAGTTGACAAGCTCACAACCGGTACAATGACTACTTTGCTCAATGACACACCATTAGACTAGAGAGAGAGAGAGAGAGAGAGAGAGAGACTATGCTGCTCCTGCTAAGAACCGACGAAATAACCCATGGCAAGCCTCTAATATATAGCTAGAGGGGGCGCATATCTCAAGGAGTTAAGAGGGATGCATGAGGAGGGTAAGAATAGAGTCTAAGTGGATGTGGGGAGGTGTAGTGAGATGATTGAGTGTGAGTTTGAATGCGCATGAATGAGTGAATGGCGAGCTAAGTGAGTGAGAAGAGGGGTGAAGTGAGGCACATGGTATGCATGAGGAAGGTCAACTGACAACTAGTTTGAGTTGACTGAGACATGATGCCAGTCAACTATCCATGCGTACACCTGCATGAGAGAGAAGAAGGCGAGTTAATGGAGAAAGGATGAGTGGAAAAAGCACCCAAGTCAACTGGAGAGTGGAGGTTCAGTTGACTTAAGCATGATGGAGATAACTCTAGTGAACTCATGTGACCCCCCTAATATTGGGAACATGCGACCTAGCTTAGGTGGACGCCATATCTGTCTGAAGAACTGCCACATGTCGACCTCTGAGGGTGCCACTTGGCACTGCATGGACAATGACTGGACTTGCTAAATATAAAGGCAGCTAAAAATAGAACCTCTGAAAATAGGACCCGCTAAAAATAGAACCTTTAAAAATAGGGTTCTCTAAAAATAGGGCCCTCTAAAAATAGATTCCTGGTCCTATTTTTAGAAAACTGTTCACATCATCCTGGATGACTGGGATGACACTGCCACCTAAATACTGCCAAAAATAGAAAGTCATCTAAATACCCTTGACTTCATACTCATTAATCTCGTCTTTCCGCAAGGGATCCAAATATGCAATTAGAACTGTCATGTAGGCCTTGATGCTCAACATGCTAAAAATAGTAATCTGGGCGACATCATCCGGAAAAAGGTCCAAATGCCTTTGAATGCCTCAAGGATCAATACCGTGCTCTCGGAATTTGAATCTGGGGCTTGGATCACAACCTGCCAAAAATAGCAAGTTCCTGCATGTCGCCTGAAAAAAGTGTCATCGGGCCTGTTATCCATCAAAGTTGCACTGAGATGGACTTCCAGCGAGCCGCCAAAGTTTGAACATCATTTGTTCAAAATTCAAAGTTCAGAAGTTCAGCCGGTTGTAAAGACCACCCTGTTACTTTACATTTCCATAAAAAATTTGTAATAAGAGGTGTTTGCATGATGAACTTGTAAAAGGTCTTAGCCACCTTAAGTCCTAAGCGTGAGTTATACTCTGGAGTGTTTTTTCACTTACTAATTATATTTTGCCGTTTTCAGGCAATTTATAATTTATGAGTTTTTTCACTCAATTCCTCCAGAGCTGGAGTATATGCTCATGGTTAGGCTTGAGTATGGATCTAAGTCTAGTGTCTAATGTATATTACCATGCTAAACATCCTCCTAGAGTCTTATGGAAATGTA
>CBVK0101668264.1:0-16827 GCA_900067695.1 Picea abies
CTTTCAACAATGATTAATAATTTCAAAACATTTCAAAGAAGCGTTTGGTAACTCACAGCTGCATACAAACAACACAAACTAGCAAAAAAACAGATCGGTGATACCTCAACAAATGCGATTCCTGCACATGGCCAGCGATCAACCAACACTCCAGCAACAAGCGATGGCACCACCAGTAGATTGCAAAATTTCTGAGACAACAATCATACAACTCTCCAGCAATTTTACACGTCCTATAGCAATTTGATTCTTCACACGAGCTTACTTGATAACTGCATACAATAGCAGTGGTTCCTCTCTACACAGTAAAATGACGGTCGACAGTGTGGCAGCGATTTCGTGACTGCAGCAAATCTGTACGGACAAACTTCACACAACGGTTGCTCTCCTGGCAGCTCTTTCTCCACTGGATTCTACGGACTCTCCCACACAGGCTGCAATTACCAAGTAGCGATTAACGATTCCACAACAATTATTTACAACGATTCTTCACACCAACGCTCATTCAACATGCAACGATTACAATGGTTCTTCACATGATTCTTCACAGTGATTCTTCAACGATTCTTCACAAGTGAAAGGCGTACAAGTGTGGGCAGGGATACTTCATAGCAATGATTTTTCTTGGGCAACGACGCCTTCCTTTTCTGGAGTGACAACATCAGAAAACAATATACCAAAACAAAGAACTCACCCAAAATACAAAACACAAGAGATGAACACGCAACAAACTGCTCTACTCTCCACATATTCCTGGCCCTCTTGTGAGGGAGTCACGCCCAGACTTAATACTATGATACCATGATAAAATGGGAGAGTAGAGGGAGTCACGCTCAGACTTAATACTATGATATCATGATAAAATGAGAGAGTAGAGAATAGTTTGTGACTCATTATATCGAGCTCAATGGTTATTATCATATCTAACTTATTTCAAAAATAAATAAATAAATTAAGATAATATCTCAACAACACACCAAACATGGATTTCACAAATAACATCTCCACAATTAATGTAACCATGCTGCAATCCTTTACAACCAATTTCCACTGCCTTATTTGTTTGGAGGAAGGGGTCTACCCGACCTCTCAAGTCCATACATCTACCATGCTATGCCATAATCCATAGAGTAAAAAATCTTTGGTTTTGGGTGCGAAATTTCAAATATTATTTTATTGGAATTTTATAATTGCTCCCAAATCACACCCTCCATATCGTATGGCATGCGATGGATATGAGATATGAGTGCACACCATTTTTACCACTGAGAAACGTCGACCTGTTGATTGAATTTGATTCGTTAGATGAAGGGAGTATCCAAAGTTAGGAGAGCTGTGCAACCCTCTCCACCGAAGCTTCCCCTTTCACTTACGTCAATCATCCGATCAAATATTGATGGGAAAACCTGCGCCATTCACATAAAGAAAACCAAGATGCCCCTTTCCTCTATTGTTTTTCATGAAATTGTCACCCTTATGCTCGACAGAACTTGGCAATTGTCACCCTTATGCTCGACAGAACTTGGTACCCATTGCACAGGAATGTTCCTCTTGTCGAGGCTTCAACAATGTTTCCCAAAATCATGCAAAATGGTACACTGTGCAGCCTGTGGATTAGAAAATGTTGGCTGCAAGTTTCATTTGCTCATGTTCATTGTTCCTCCATGAGGTCAAAGTTTCTCTATGAAAACTACACCCATAATTTTCTCCCAATGTGATGCATGTCATTCCTTGAAAACTAAGACAAATGATCCTCGGCCCAAACTTAAAAAAGCCTATCTCCATTTCATATTATGGACACCAAAACTCAATAAACGAGCACACGAGTGTGGTCTATGCTCATAAATATTTTGTTGCTTGTGTGTTATTTTGTCGATTGTGTGCTCTGCATTAAGTTGAATGAACCATGTCATATGTATCCTCTAGCCTCATCAACAATTTCCTAAAATAGTTTCTTAATTGGAGAGATAACTATCCACTTGAATTTTACATTTAAAAATGCCCCCAAAACCATTAAAAATATGTGTCTCATTAGTCCTTTAGATTCATACCACTCTATTCTTGCATATGAAATCAAAATGATGTCTTGCTAGAGGAAATACATAGTAGACATAGAGGGATTTCCATCAATTGGTTGCACAATAGCTTTTGATGTCTTTTTGATGTACTTTATTTAATAGAAGGAGAAACTAGGCACTATGTTGGGATATTTTAATAGCTTCATTTTTGTATTTCTAGAGCTTGGAATTGAATTTTTTTTATCTCCATGATAATTGATGACTTAAAAAAAATCTATGAGCTAATCCTTTTTTTTAGTGGAATAGACATCTTGGGAAACCCTCCAGGTACTACCCTTCATTTTGAGGATGGTATGGAAGGTAAACCAATCGATTGCACTTTTGGAAACCTAACCCAGTGGGGACATCAAGTGAGGCTCAACAACATATTCTTCAATATATATGCCAGAGGACTTCACCATGAGACCTTACATTTGAAATTCACAACACTCACCACTTGGAGCCAACCCACTGAGTTATTTATGAGTCAATACTTACCTTCAAATACATTTTTTTTTGGTATGCATAGTTTGACCTAAAGCAGGTCCCACCATGTTCTTATACTTCTAGAGATCAAAATCAAATTTCGTCATCTCCATGATGATAAATGACCTTAAAATCCCTTTCCAAGCCACTTTCTACACATGAATTCCTCATTTCTCCGATAAGCACAACTTCACACAAGGTGGGACATGAATTCCTCATTTCTCCGATAAGCACAACTTCACACAAGGTGGGCCCCATGGGAAAAAACCAACTTTCATACTTCAATAGATCAAAATTTTATTATGTCATATTCTTGATGATAAGTAAACATGTCAAATCCACTCCTTGCACTCAAATATGTCATTGACCAATATGCATAATTTGGTCTAAATTGGGCCCCACAAGCAAAAACCAAAATTGGGTGGTGAACCTTTTGAGGTGACAACATTAACTCCTACTATGGGATGGATCCTCCCTGTGAAGTTTGAAAAATTATAATTTGGGGTGAGACTTAGGCTAGTGTCTTAATCTGTAGGGCTATAGAGTCAAAATAAAATTGGGCTATGGAGCAAAAAATTTGGCGATGGGGTCAAATCCTTTCTTCTTATCAAACTCTGCAATTTAGAATGACACAATCTCTCGTTGCAAAACATGATGGAAAACAAAACTAGATGATGGAAACATTGAAAGAAAAATGTTGAAAATTGACTTAGAAAATGAGAAAACCTACCAACCTAGCCTAGCTACCAAAGTGGGCCCACTAGGTCACATGGCATTGCCAATGTAACCATCTATGCAATTTGAGAAGGCTATGAGACCCATGCATGAATAGGATGATAGGATGGTGGATGGCATTGGAGTTTGGTAGGTGAAAGGATAGTGCAATATATCCTGAGTGATTGTTAAATGTGCCCTAGAGGGGCTTGAGGCATAATCAAATTTAGCAAAATTATTGGGAAAAAAAAAAAAAAACGCAATGGATAGAGGTGTTAATAGAAGAGAGGAACAAATGAATAACCTCTTTCCAAGATTTTACTGTTGCTTTGTCTTTTGGAAAATCTCCTCCATCCAAGGGATGAAATCTTTAAAGCACTTGAATCCAAACTCAAAGGAAAAAATAGGGCCAATTTTTTCCATGATTAACATATCTACAATTTTCATAGGTTTCCCATATATACAATCGACTCTTCCATCTATATCATCTTCATGATCATAACTATCATGAAAATCAAAATCCTAATACTCTAGGAAATATGGAACCATCATATCTTGTCAATCTTCAATCTCACACCAGCGCTCTTTTTCATGTTTGTCATTGCCACATGAGAAATTCAAATGCCCAGGGTGAAGGTTTCCTTCTCCTTGATGATCATTGTCAACAAAAAGCACAATGATATTTTATCATTGTAACAATTGCCAATGCCTTCTCTTTTTCAATGGATGGTTGATTATCCTCCTTGTCGATGTCAAAAACATGATCCAATGGAGTTTGAAGATAATTTGAATTAACATTGTCATTGATCAAATAAGGAATGGATTCACCAAGTAATGTATTACTCTCATATTCTTTTCTTGAGATTCATTATCTTGTTGAACTTCATCCTGTAAGTCAACATCAAAAGCTATTGAAGGTTGGAGAATACATTCACAAACAACACTATCAGTCAAAGTGCAAGAGGTCCATTAAATAACTCATGAGTTTCATAATCTATGTGTTGGAAATTACCATTTTTCTGGTTTGCATTCTCTTATTGCTGAATACATACACATGAATAGGAGGAAAACCCGTCATGATCAATTTTGACGTATTCTTCCTTATGTTACACATGAAATTCATGAGAAACTATATTATTTCCAAACTCAACCAACAAATGCTTGTTGTTATAAAAAATCGCAATCGATGATTTCATGCACTACTTGGAATTTTCATTACAATTCTCATGCACCTCATTCAGAAAAGTATCTACACCAACCTTTAATTGATCATGATAAGTGAAACCCAAATGGTCATTATCCTTCCTCATAGATGTATGATCAACAACATTCACATGACATGCTAGCCCAAGAAGACTTTTCATGTTGAAGATGATATTCAAAATTCATTAAAACCTCTATTTCATTAAGAAACAACAATCCATCATAATGAGATTCTACTTTGTATATCCAACTGGTAAAAAGGATTCATATAACGATGTATTTTTCACTTTTTAAGGCATATTAGGTGCTTCTTTCTTATCCTCTTCAAATGATGGTAACATTAGAAGTCCTCCTGGTAAAAAAGAATCTACACAATTATATATATATATAGACAATACAACATTGGATTCTTTCCCACGTTCATCTTTCTTAAGAGATTGGAAATGAGGAGTAGACAACATGTTGGAAGCCACCATATTGCTTTCAATTCTTAATGCACTATCAAACATAGCATTGAAATATGGAGAATGCCTCTCCCTGAGAAATGAGAACTCATTGCTAGCTACATAAAATAACATGGTAGCAACCATAGAGGGCCTTACACTCTTAGGAATTTCAAGATAATACTTATGAACCTATTCATTGAATGTTTTTACACTTTTGAAGCCATCCTTTGCAAAGAACTAAAATCCATTAACAGCTAGAAAGGGTCATTTATCTTTCCCCATCAACATAAGTAAAGATCATGCAACTACTGCCAAGTTGAGATGGTATTTTCCAACAAATTTCTGAACTAGGATCTAGCCTCTTGTTTCAAGGAATGTTAAAAAATACATATAAAAGTATCCTCATGTTTGGCAAGAAACTTATCTTACATATTTTATTGAATCCCATTTTGAAAATCCATGTTGTTATTTTGTTATAAAATCTTAGGAAATGTTATTCTTCCCTCTACACTTTTTATTTAAATCTATAATCTTTCAATCATTCTTGAGACAGAGTGTTGTGCCTCCCTTTGTTGGCCTAAACCCCTTATGCTCAAATACGTTCACAACCTAGATAAATGGTGTTACCAAGAAACTAGATATGAAAGAGAAATGCATTGTTCTAGGTCCAATCCAATGATGTGACATAGGTGTGGAGTCGCCAAGTGAGATATTTTTTCCTCATTTAGAGCCACTACTAGCTCAGTACAAGCAATAGATCCTCAGTAGCAATGGGAATGAAGCTTCATTCAAAGTGGAGTCACTAATAACTTTCCAACTAGCTGAAAAAACTTGAATAATGAAAGATAGTGGGTACCATCTTTCATTAGGTTAAAACCTAGGAAATAGATGAACAATGGAGTTACCAATATTTATTGTTATATTCCATGGAGAATTTTCTCCTTGGTGTTAGTACAAGGTTGAATTTTTTTTTAGGGCACTTCTTGTTCAGGGGAAATTTAGTATTGGATATTACTCTGTCAGAGTGAGAAGACTACCTGGAACCCATATCATGGAACCATAGGCCTTAACAGTGAGCATTTGAAGTGGAGAAAGGTTGTGAAAAATGGAATTACAACTTATAGGCTACAAAAGGAGATTAATAGAGGCTACCTGGGGCTTAAATTATGCACACACAAGATCATGCTCTAGTCGAGGGCTTATGTCAGTGACCAGGGGTTGGGACAGAGTTCTAAGGGCCAACATTTCCATGCATGTCATCAAAGGAACGTGATCTATGACTAAGATATGGGCATATTCCACTTCTCACAATCAATGGCGTATAATATATCTCACACCCTTAAATCACTCGACTTTTCATGATATCGGGGCATGAAAAAGGTGGTTTTGGAGCATGATACATGGCCTCATTTGATTGGTTTCACATGGCATTTTTTTATGGGAAAAACACTCACTTGCCCATGTGAGACCATTGGCGGTATCGCGAAGCCACATGACCATGTTTTCATTTGACAAAGATTCAGACGAAAAGGTGGACCAATCACGTACCGACAAGTTTCCACCAGGACATGATGTGGTCTAACATTTGATAAATGACCTCTACCTAGTCAAGTTAATCCATGCAAGCATTTGAAATCAATTATGGTTGATGGAGAGACACATGGACCAACTGAACTTCATTGGACCTGACAACCATGCCACCTGGGCATCCACCTAGACCAATGATCAACTACCATGTGTCCGTCGTACATTCATGATGTCACCAATGACATCATCCAAATTTCCATGTGTTCACAAAATTTGAAGAGACTGCCAATATCAAAGTGACATGTGTCCATATATAATTTTAAAAAATCAATAAAATTAGATCTCAATGGATTTTTCCCGCATGAGAAAGGCCATTGAAAACGTTAAGGAATTGTGTGGCATGGTCTATCCATCTTATCTGAGACTAAATATTGATAATCATTAAACTTGCAGATATGGTCGACAGGTATCAAGATCATTGGTTATCTCTCGTGCACTATGATATATGATCTTTGGTACTATGCTCAGATATAATCAATCATGGGGTCTGTCAACTCGATTTTTGTACCACATCACATTTCTATAAGTGAGGGCCACATGACAGGCTACAACCATCTGCAAACATCTCATTTTCATTGGATTCTTATTTCTGATCTCTTCTCTAATGGATGGTGATCCTCCTGTAGGGAAATCTTCCCCTAGTAAGTCATGTTGGCCATGTTGGCTTCAGATGTGTTGGGATTTCTATCTGCTCTCGCAAAGAGGGAGAAGGTTTCTTCCTTTTCATGATGGTTCAGAAATAGAAGCAACATGTTATCCTGTAAATTATCCTAAGTTGTAGCTGCATTTTCTAGCCAACAACTAGTTGAGATGGATGGTAGAGGACCCAGAGGCTAGACCGATGTTGTGTCATGCGGTGAGGTGATTGTGGTTGAGAGGAAACAACTTTTTTTTCCTTCAACCGAAAAAAGCCTCAATTTTCCACAAACAGAAGGTACCCATCCCAACATATTTATCCTATAGATTCGTTTGTATGGAAGGATCCAAACTGAACATGATTGGCAGGGTAAAACCTTCAATCAAAGGACCTTTTACCACAGTGAAAGTGACTATTTTACTTTAATTGGAATTTCTACTAGAAAGATAAATAACTTCATTATCTAAAGAAGTAGTATCAAGAAACTGTTATGGTGGTTTAAAGAAACAAGAAGTGGTTTTCGTACAAGGAATAACTATAAGTAAGCCATCATGATCATTAGCTCATCATGAGCATACAGAGAGAGGAATAGTGTATGAACCTCAAAGTCGAGAGATCAATCCAACTCTAACAGAAAGAAATATTTGAAAGGGCAACCATGAGGATGATAGGGATTCAACTATTTTATGTTGTATTAGGTTGTAATTCCCATCTTTCTTTCTTCTCCATTTTAATTGATCCAGCTTCCATCTTTGTAATGTACTCTAATTATTAATAAAATATTTCAACAACAAATTTTGGCCCATATGTGTTGTAAATGTGTATGGAATCTTGATGAATGAGATTGATTTCAGTCCATTGACCAATCTTGTTTCATATATTGTTTGGATTATTCATATGTTGACATAATATCTGTTATATGAATGTATTAGACAGTTGGTTGTTTGAAATGCATGTGATTCAAATTAGAATGCATAAATTGTGGCAATTATTGAACTCTTTGATGCTTGATATGTTTTTCTCCACTCAAGCCTGGTAAGATTTGTCCCAGCAAGATACTTTACCCGCACTCCCCTCTTTTCATATAGTCATTCATTCTCTTTAACCTCAAAATCCTAGTTCACAGAAGAGAAATCGCCCCTGTTAGCGGATGGTTTTCCTAATTGTCCCATCTCGAAGTGTTAATGAGCTGTGAGGAAAGAGAATTTATGCATATCACCCTTTATAAAGCACGGTAGCCTTAAAACCATTTTTTGAGTTTTGTCTCTAAGGATCCTTGGAATCGTTCCTCTGATAACTAGGAACATCTTAAGGACTAGCATCCTTAATTGACAACGTTGTTGGGCACAAAATTGTGAAGCTATATTCCCTGGGAAACGATAAATATAAGAATCGATTTTGAATTGAATAACGTTGAAAGGATACCCCGAACACCTTTCGAGGATCATTCAGTTGCATAATTTTCTAATCAACCTTTTACTGATCTATGGAATTATCCTATAAATTTTTCTCAGTCACCCAGTAGTTCATATAGACCTTTCTTGAAAAATCCTAGACCACCCTTGTTTGTAGAAGCTAGCAATTTAATTCTTAAGCACTTAATGGTTTAGAAAGGAGGAGGAAATAGAAACCCACCACCACCTCCACCACATGTTAATCTATGGGTGGCAGCTAGGCATGGACCTTTGATCTTCCTGCAAACCCTCGTGATTTGCCAGAAAATTATCTTAAATTCCTTCCAAACTATAATGGGGAAAAATAAATAACAGTTGAGGAGCATATGATATCCTTCCAAGACTTTACGGATAATCTCTTCATAGAGCACGATGATGTTTTTATGATATTATTCGTACAAACCCTTGAAGGACATGTTAGGAAATGGTTCAGGGGGTTACCCCATTCTTCTATTAACTCCCAGAAGGTTCTTGAAACCACTTTCATAAGACGGTGGGGTGAAACAAGGGATCACTTATACTATCTTACAAAGTTTGGGTTGTTAAAAAAGAAGGTTACAAAGACTGTAGTTGAATTTAATAAGAGATTTAATAAAGTCTGTAATAAGATTCCAGTAGATATTAAACCCTACCAAGTAGTTGCAAAGGTGACTTATGCATGAACATTTTAGGCAGATTTTACCACTATGATAAGAGAGAGAAGGTATTCCACCCTTTTAATCATGCATGATGATGCCATTGAAATTCAGGGCAATATGACAACTTCTAGAAAGATAAAGGTGAAAATTGATCAGATTGATAAAGACGGGAAACAATTAAAGGATGAAGTTGGCACCTCAAATGTTGGTAAAGATTCCCAAGAAACAAAATTAGAGGAAATGTCCAGACTCATAAGAAAGTTTTCTATTAAATTGTCCAGACTTGAAACTGAAGGTAGTCCTCCAAATAAACCTCCTAATGAAGAGGGCCAGAGGAATCATAATCACTTTAGGAGACCTTTTAATCCTTATATGTTCAGGAGGGATACAAAGAATGAGGAACAACCCCTTAGACCTCATGTAAAGAACAATAATGAGAATAATGTGGTTGAAGACTTGGGGGCTGAGGAGTTTTAAGATTTTCAAGAAGAGATGCACTTGATTCAATATAGTCATGAGGCTATGCATCTCACTTAGTATGATTATGAGAGGTCCTTAAATATTAAACCTCATACTGGGAAACAGAAAGTTATGGAGGAATGACACTTTATCAATATAGGATTTTTTCTAATGCATTGCAAGTTGAGTTACACAAGAAATATGACCTTAGGCCTAGGCCAGCAGGGACGAAAAATGATAACATACCCGCATCCAAGAAAACACCAACGATTTAGTCCAAAGAAAAAGAAAAAAGAAACAATCATTATTACATAAAAGACAAATTCCTATGATCAAGTTAAAGGGAAAAGTGATTATAAAGACTTGGAGAAGCCTGGTCAACATTTTAGCATTGAACATGAGTTAGGGAAAATCAAGATACATGTCCCATTAGTTGAACTGGTAAAAAAACATGTTTATGAAAAAACAATCGAGAAATTCATACATGGATCTGATCCTAGTAATCATCCTGACACTTTAAATATTCATGATGAATTTCTAACGATCACATTTGGACCTCATATCGACAACAAAGAATATTATGTAGCACCTTTTTACACACTTTGAACATTCATGACAAACTGTTTCACAACAACATGTTGGATTCTAAAGCCTCTCATAACCTTATGCCTAAATTAGTTATGGAACATTTAGGACTTCAGATAATTAGACCATATCATGATTTGTACTCATTTGACTCAAGGAAGGTTAAGTGTGAGGGCATGATTAAAGAATTGGTAGTTACATTAGCACAACTCCCCATCAAGAGTATCATGATGGATGTAGTGGTGGTTGATGTACCTGCTAATTATGGATTGTTGTTATCTAGATCATGGGAAAGAAACTTGGGAGGCACTATGCAGATGGATATGACATATGCCACTGTACCCATTTTTGGGGGTGAGCAGAGAAGATTTTATAGAGAAACAACATTTTCATATGTGGTAAGTGATCAAAATAACCCAATGAATCATCCCATTTATGCTACTGAATATGATTTGGTTTGTTTCATATTGTCCATAGATGGGGAAGCTAAATTAGAAAGTATACCCACTCATAATGATTTGAAACATGAAGGGGCGTGGAAAATATATTTTGATGGAGCTAGTTCCAAATATGGTTCTGGAGCAAGAATAGTGATGATATCTCCAGCTAAGGAGAAAATTCAGTTATCTTATAAGTTGGAGTTCGAAGCTACCAATAATGTGGTAGAATATGAAACCTTGGCTTTAGTCTTGGAGGCTACCAGGAAAATGAATATAACACAACCAACAATGTTTGGAGACAGAGATAAAACTTCCTTTACCACTCCCCGGGGAACATTTATGTATGAAAATATTCCCTTTGGACTTATAAATGAAGGGGGCATATTTCAACGAGCAATGGATATTTATTTTGTGGGAGAAAAGGATACGTTTATTGTAATATACCTTGATGATATGACAATATTTTCTAAATCATACCAAGATCATCCTAAGCATTTAAGACAGACCTTCACTAAATGCAGAAAATTTGTCTTATCTCTAAATCCTAAGAAATATTTCTTTGCTATGGAGGGAAATTATTATTCCATATTGTATCTAAGGATGGGGTCAGGATTGATCCTAAAAGAGTAGAGGCCATTAGAACAATCATTTTACCAAGAAATAAGGAGGTGTAGTCCTTTTTAGGGAAGATAAATTTCTTGATAAGATTCATACTAAACTTTGTTGAGATAATGAAGGATATTACTAACATGTTGAAAAAGGATAATGAAATAAAGTGTACTATTGAATCAAATAGTTCCTTTGAGAAAATTAAAAAGGATCTTACTGAATCTCCTGTTTTAGTTAGTCTGGATTATGGAAAACCATTTTTAATTTTTTCTTTTTCCTCTGAAAACACCATAGCAATTGTCTTATTACAGAAGAATGAAGAGGGTTATGAGCAACATATTGCATTTTCATCAAAGCATTGAGAGATGCCAAGTTGAAATATACTAACATGGAAAAGTACGCATATTCTCTAGTAAAAGCCTTAAATGCCTTCAAGGATTATATTTTACGTTCGCATATCATTGCCTACATTCCAAATGCTTCTATTAAAGATATTTTAGTACAGAATGTCAGTGAAGGGAGAAGAGGTAAGTGAATTGCTAAACTACAAGAACATGATTTGGAAATAAATCCTACAAAATTGATAAAGGGTCAAGGAATTGCAACACTTCTTACTGAAACAAACTGCAAGCTATTGGGAATGAATCTGGTGTCACAAGAAATAGTTGCAGTTGAAAAAGAACTTAATCCTACACAACATCCTTTACTTCAAGTTTATCCCAAGTTTTCTCAGTATGATTGGTATAGAGATATTATTTTTTATTTACAAAATTTGAAATTCTCATCAAAATGGAATAAAGCTAGGGCCATGTTAGTGTTATAACCCTAAATTGCACCATACATGCATACCTGGCATCAAGCCATCTTACTTTCCATTTTTTCCAAGCTATCATTGAAATCTCTTCTTAAAAAACATTTTTTTTGAATATGTACGCACCCTGCACCACACCACTACTGACCGCGTATGTACGCTTGCTGCACCACTATAGCTCACATACGTATGCTAGCTGAACCATTACAACTCGTGTATACCCACAAAAGTTGCAAAAAAAAAGAAGTTGCAAGAGAATACGGGCTTTTGGGTAGTTTCCTAACCAATTGATCGCCCATAGCCCATCACCCAACCGAAAAACTATATTTTTGGCATATAAAAGAAGGTGTTGGGGTCCCATTCCTACAAGAAGCATGAAAGCAGTGAAACTCTGCCCATTTCATAATCCCCCCTTGCCCCAAGAATTTTCAGCCACATTGTGAGTTTTGAGCCAGAATTCCCTATTCTAGCCTTTTTCATCCATTACTAGCCTAATCCATTTCCTAGAGAGAGCTAAAGAGGAGAAAGATATGTGGAAGCAGTTGGAGCTTGGTGAAGAGGAGCCCAGGACCAGGTTTGAGGAGCAATCAACGATCTCATTTTGTAAGTGAATTTGTGAGATTAATATAAAGAAGTACTTTTTCCGTCCTGCCATATGATGTGTTCAATCTTGATATTTGATTTGTATTTTATTATGAAATCTAACCCTCTAATTCATATATAGAATGCATGTTCGTAGTTTCTTTCTTGTCTTTTGGTGAATGCAGGTCAGCCTTGGGAGGATATTTGCAGTCGAGGAACAACCAAATGCAAAGGGATCGACAACGAACACGGATTTTAAGGTAAGATTACCGGATCCCTATACTTTGTACTTTATGCATGAATGTGGGTTATTGTTGGGATAGTTGTTAAAAGTAGGAGACTTTAGACAGTTAGCTCTGCCTGCACTTTAGAACCCTAGTGTAGTCCGTAGGGGGGTTTTCCCACTATAGCAGTTAGTTAAAATAAATTCGGTAAAATGTTGTATTATTTATCGCCAATTGTTTTGGAAAGACCTTGGTGGAATTTTACTCAATTGTATCACTGAATATCAAACATGGGAAATAAAAAATTAGTTTCATAGTGGAATATGTGGATTTCATCATGCTTGGAGAGCTACGTCTTATTAACATCGAGGCCGGTTATTATTGTCCTACTCTATTTGTTGACACTAATGCACTAGTTAGGGCTTTCCCACAATGCAAAATATTTTTAGGCAAACAAAAGATTCTTCCCTTAGCACTTAGACCAATTAAGGTGGAAGCACCATTTCAACAGTGGGGTTTAGACTCCATTGGGGAAATAAATATGAACTTCAGTGGCCAACAGAAATGGATATTGACAACCATGGATTATTTTACAAAATGGGTGGAGGCTATTCCAACAAGGGAAACCACTGATTCAATTATCATAAAAATTTTGGAGGAGAATATTTTAGCAAGGTTTGGTTGTCCTAGGAAGATCATCATTAATAATGCACAAGCTTTCAAATCTGCTAAGTTGTTACAATTCTATCAATATTATAACATTGAACTTGGTCACTCCATTGCATATTACCCACATGGAAATGGATTAGGAGAATCATCAAATAAGAGCCCGATAAAAATTATCAAAAATATGCTCTCATAGAACAAGAAATCATGGGATTCTCACCTTAAATATGCTTTATGGGCCGTTAGAATAAGTACAAAAAGATCTATTGGAACTTCTCCCTTTTAGTTAGTGTATGGGACAAATGTAGTGTTTCCAATACATCTAAGTCTACCAATGATGAAATTATTACAAGATGAGGAGGAAGAACCAAATGTTGTGCATAGAAGGATTCATCAGATCATAGAGGTTCAACAAAAGAGGGAATATGTATTGGTTAAATCACAAGAACATCAACAGAAGATAAATAATATTTTTGACATGAGAGAAAAGGAATGGAATTTCGAGGTTGGAGATCTAGTTTTAAAATGTGATTCCATAAGAGAAGCCAAATGAAAGCATGGAAAGTCTGACAATTTATGGATGGAACCTTTCCATGTTATTATTGTTACGGATAATAACACTTATGAGCTAGCTGATATGAATGATGATGCGATGGGAGCCCCTATCAATGGGAGGTTTCTCAAGCATTTTTTACAATACTGATATCTAAGTGTATCCCACTTGTATCATATTAGTTTAGTTTTATTTTTTTAAATTTTTTTGTTAAAGTCAAGTTTTTTTTAATATTAGGTAATTTCGTTTTGTGCAAATGAGTTTGGGTCATTTTTGTTAATTTGTTGAACAAGGAGGACAATATATCCTTTCACAGATAAAGAAGACATATTACAAATTGGGAATCTCAAACTCCATAGCCCAATGGATAAGACAACTAGTCTATTGTTCTCAACACATCACAGGGGTTTGATGTTCCCGTTGGAGACAATGTTAGTATAGGGTTGCATTTTTTTAGGGAACTTCTTGTTCAGAGGAAATTTTAGTATTGGATCTTACTCTATCAAAGAAAGAAGACTACTTAGAATCCATATCATCGAACCGTAGGCCTTAACAATGAGCATTTGAAGTGGAGAAAGTTTCTGAAAAATGGAACCAGGGATTATATGTTGCAAAAGGAGCTTAATAGAGGATACACGGGGCTTAAATTATGCACAAACGAGATCGTGCTCTAGTTGGGGGCTTATGTCGATGACCAGGAGCTAGGATTGAGTGCTAAGGGACAACTTCCAACATTTCCACACGTGTCATCAACTGGACATGATCAATGACTAATATCTGGGTGTATTTTGCTTCACACGATCAACAACATATAATATATCTCACACCCTTAACTCGCTCTAATTTTAATGTAATCAGGGCATGCGAGAGGTGGTTTCAAAGAAAAATATGTGGCCTCATTTTATTGGTTTCACAAGGCATTTACCTATGGGAAAACCACTCACTTTTCCATGCAAAACCACTAGCGGTATTGTAGAGCCACATGACCAGGTTTTCATTTGGAAAAGAGTCGGACAACGAGGTGGACCAATATCGAAATGACAAGTTTCCATCGGAACATGATGTGGTTTGACATTCAATAAATGACCTCTTCCTAGTCAGGTTAATCAACGCAAGCATTTGAAATCAATTTTTGCTGACAAAGAGATACATGGACCAATTGAACCTCATCTGGTCTAACATCCATGCCACCTGGGAATCCACCTAGGTCAATGATCACCTGACATGTGTTTTTCATACATTGATGATGTCACCCATGATGTCATCCAATTTTCCATGTGTTCCTAAAAATTGAAGAGACCGCCAATATCGAAGTGACGAGTGTCCCTAGATCATTTTTAAAAATCAATAAAATTAGATCTCAATGGATTTTTCTCGCGTGAGAAATGACGTCGAAAATGTCAAGAATGGTGTGGTATGGTATATCCATATTAACGTAGACTAATTATTGATAATCATCACACTTGCAAATATGGTCGGTGGGTATCAATATAATTGGTTATCTCTCCCACACTATTATATTTGATCTCCGATACTATGCTTAGATATAATCAATCATGGGGTCTATCAACTCGATTTTTTCACCACATAACAGTTCTATAAGTGAGGACCATAAGACAGGATACGAGCATCCACAAGCATCTCCTTTTCATTGGATTCTTCTTTCTGAGCTCTGCTCTAATGTATGGTGATCTTTCTGCAGTGGACTTGTCCCCTAGTAAGTCATGCTGGCCATCTTCACTTCAGTTGGGTTGGGATTTCTATCTATTTTCGCTATTGTAACCCTTGATATGTTTCTGGCTAGGAAACTATGCTAAGGCATCCATTCATTATTATTTAATTTTATTAATTTGTCTGTCCTAAAACATAGAGTTTTTTTTGTTTTATTTTGGACATGTGTTACTACTCTTTAAATATTAAAGATCAAGATTTGAAGGTAAAATTTATATTTGTCAGACAATTGAATATTTCAAAGAATGAAAGAAGAAGAGAGAAAAATAAAGTTGAATATAAAATAATGTATCTCTTGATAAATATTATTTTAACTTTCAGACAGAAGAAATAATAATAGAATATGTATCTGAACCATAATATAAAATGAACATAAAAGAATAATTATTCCTTGTTCACTAGGTGAAATAAATGAAGTATAGGTATGATCAATGCTCACATCATATCTTAGAAATATGTAACTTTTAAAGATACCTTTTCAATTTGTAATAGTAGTTGTTGCACTAAGTTATCACAGTCATGGAAGCAGATACATTCAAGAAGAATTTATGATCATGAAGAGAACATCAAGAAAAGGAGTCACATGAACAGATGCATAGAAGTTTGAATCTCTCAAAACTTGCAAATTTTTATTAAGTATTTGATCTTTCTCGGCCCAGAAAAGCTCATTTACATTGAGTTTTTCATAGATATTTATACAAATGAGGTCATAACCAAAATGGTTATTTGATCCCTTTTCCTAGCTTTTCAAATACAACAAGATCTTTGATTTCTAGCCTTGGTGAGTCATCCTTTCAACAATTTGATGAGATGATTCCAATTTTCATTCGATGGATAACTAAATGACTTCATCTTCTTGTATGCAATATCCAATTTTGTATGTTTTTAATATGTAGAGAGATTTGAAAATAAGTTTTTTTTTTTTTTTTTTTTTTTTTTTTTTTT
>CBVK0101668266.1:0-28866 GCA_900067695.1 Picea abies
CAAGAGACACAACATTTATCTTGGGAAACCCTCTAGGGGAAGAAAACCCAACAAAACTTCCTTAATATAGATAGCCAATACAATGCCAAGAGATCTCTATGCTAAAACAGAAAGTCCTCTTCAAGATATGTGCCACTCTCTCTCTCCTTTGTCGGTAACAAATCAGAACTTGTCTCTCAAACTGAGCAAGTGAGTTGTGTCTAAGTGAGGCGCTAGCCTCCTTTATTTATACAAGTCTGGCACGTGTGAAGTGTCTCTTCACTGGTAGGTCCAACTTCTCCAACTGGGTAGGTAAACCCACCTTTATTATATTTCTGGGTCTCTTTATTAACTGTTGGGGCCGACTTCTTATTCTTCCTATTATAATTGTCTTTTGACCAACCCACAAAGGGGGATTTGGTCCTATTACAATAACCGACATGATCAATCCACAATGGGGANNNNATCCTATGAATAATATATCAATAATAATAAGAATACTCTTTGTAGTTACAATATTTCAACACTCCCCCTTAACAAGAAGGGTATTCTTCAGCAGCATCATGCGAGAAAGAGAGGAAAACATCATCAACAACATCAAATGGGAGGACAACATCATCAATATCATCTTGGTTGGCATATCTATAAATCATCGGAAGTTTTCTTCATCGGTAGCATCATCATTCTCAAAGGAATGCCATCATCATCTGCATCAATATGTATTAGTATAAAAATTGATACATCATCATCATCACAATACAAGGCTGGCTCATCATAATACAAGACTGGCTTTATGTCACAGCTGTCAAGATGGAAGCTCAGTACTTGTCTCATCTCATCATCTTGCTTTAAGTCACAACACTCAAGATGGAAGCAAGATACTCGTCCTGCTTTACGTCACAACCATCAAGTTGGAAGAAGGATACCAGACTGTCTTTATGTCACAGTTATCCAGCCGGAAGCTCAGTGCTAGTCTCATCACATCATCTTTCTTTACGTCTAACAACTCGATCAGAAGCAAGGAATGTCTCATCTTGCCTTATGTCTGACAACTTGGTCAGAAGCAAGGAACACATCTCATCTTGCTTTACGTCTGACAACTGGGTCAGAAGCAAGGAACATCTCATCTTGCTTTACGTCTGACAACTAGGTCAGAAGCAAGGAACACATCTCATTTTACTTTACGTCTGACAACTGGGTCAAAAGAAAGGAACATCTCATCTTGCTTTACGTCTAACAACTAGGTCAGAAGTAAGGAACATCTCATCTTGCTTTACGTTTGACAACTAGGTCAAAAGCAAGGAACATCTTGCTTTACGTCTGACAACTAGGTCAAAAGAAAGCAACACATCACATCTTGCTTTACGTCTGACAGCTAGGTCAGAAGCAAGGAACATCACATCTACTCCCCCTTTTGAGGAAGTTCATTTCAGACTAATCCAATCTTATCTTGGAAGTACTCAAACTTTACACGAGATAGAGGCTTGGTCAACACGTCAGCAACCTGTTCATCCGTGCTAATGTACTGGAGCTTCAAGGCTCCTCTTTGTACCATGTCGCGGATGTAATGATAGTGTATCTCTATGTGCTTCGACCTGTCGTGGAATACATGATTCTTTGTCATCTTTATGCAGCTCTGGTTTTCACATAGAATCACGGTTGGTCTCATCTCCAAGTCAAATAGGCCTGTCAACAACTTTCAAAGCCATATAGCTTCGCAGCTAGCAGAACATGCAGCAATCATCAATGTATTTTGCTTTCGCTGTGCTGAGAGCAATACTAGATTGCTTCCTACTCTGCCATGAGATCATAGATGATCCCAAACTGAAACAACATCATGAAGTGCTTTTCCTGTCAGAAACACTTCCTGCCCAATCTGCATCAGTATATCCACTCAACGTGTTCACGGCAAAACAAATGTCTGGTCTGGTGTTCGTCAGGTACATCAATGATCCAATAATATGTCTATATAGTGTGGCATCAATCAATTCTGACGACGTGTTGACCAATAGCTTCAACTTCACTTCCATGGGTGTATTCATGGGCTTGCTTTCCAGCATATCGAATCTTTTTAAGATTTCGACCGTGTACTTCCCTTGGTTAAGGAAGACCCTCTTAGGACTCTACCATACCTCAAGACCTAAGAAATAATGCATTAGGCCAAGGTTTTTCATTTCAAATTCTGAGGCAAGTCTCTTTTTATATTCAGCGATGAGCTTTTCTTCTCTAGTTAAGAATAAGTCATCCACATATAGCAATAAGATTACTAGCTCATTATCCATAATTTTGAAGTAGAGATTTGAGTCTGCTTTACTCTTGGTAAAGCCTAAGCTCGTCAAGAAACTGTCTATACGTCCATACCAAGCTCTAGGAGCTTGCTTCAATCCGTATAAGGATTTCTTCAATCTGCAAACATGAGACTTCCTGTCTTCAACCTCAAATCCTTGAGGTTGCTCTATATACACTTCCTCTTTGATGACACCATTTAGGAAGGTTGTCTTCATGTCCATCTGGTGCAAATTCCACTTCATCTTAGCTGCAAGAGCTATGATGGTCCTGATTGAAGTGTATCTGGCCACAGGAGTGAATGTCTTTTCATAGTCAATGCCTTCCTTCTCAATACTTCCATCAGCAACATGTTTTATTTTGAAGAGCCATCTGGAGGATACCACATCTGTATTCTTCGGTTTGGGAACTATTTCCCATAATTCATTCTTCATTATGGATTGGTATTCCTCTATCATGGCATCTGCCCATTCTTTCCTTTGAATGGCTTCTTCAAAACAGGTAGGCTCCTCTTCTAGGAGGTCACACATCAAAGCCATATAACTGGAGAATGGCTTTGGTCTTTTCACCTGTCTCGTGGTTCCTTGGGGAACACCGTACTTCTCTCCATCTTGAATAATCTCTCTAGCCTAGGCTGGATTTCTTTTATGGAGGATCATCATCTGAGGAGGTTCTTGCACTTCTACTATATCATGGTATTCTAGAAGTTCCTCATCAGGGGAAGTTACGACTTCCCTCTCTGGTTCTGCAGCTTTGGGAACCTCCCTCATTGTAGTATTGGGGATTACGGGTTCCTCTTCATATACCTCTTCAAGATGGCATATTTTAGATTTCTTGAGCACTGCATCTTCATCAAAGGTCACATCCCTGCTAATCTCAATGTGATGTTGACCTGGTATATAGATTTTGAAGGCCTTGGAGACCTCATAGTATCCCACAAATATTCCCTTCTTTCCTAAAGGGTCCAAATTGTTTCTCTTTTCTTTAGGTATATGAATAAACACTGGACAACCAAATATTTTGAGATGGCTTACCTCTGGCTTCTTTCCGGTGAACATCTCTTCTGGTGTCTTGAGCCCAAGTGCACTATGGGATAATTGGTTCTGCACATAAATAGTTACCATCATTGTTTCTACCCATAAGCACATAGAAAGATCTTGATCATGGATCATAGTCTTCACAACTTCCAGTATGGTTCTGTTCTTCCATTTAGCTACACCGTTTTGTTGGGGATTATAGGGAGTAGTGAATTCCCTCTTGATTCCAACATCTTTGCATAATTTCACAAACTCTTTTGAGGTATATTCTCCTCCATTATCTGACCTGAGTATTTTGATCTTTCTTTCATAAAGGTTCTCTATCAAGGCTTTGAATTCCTTGAACTTACTGAACACTTCATCTTTAGTCTTCAAGAAATATATCCCGGTTTTACGAGAGTAATCATCAATGAATGATACATAATATACATACCCGCTAATGGAGGATGATGGCATTGGGCCACACACATCATAATGGTTGAGTTCTAGGACTCCTTCTGTCTTGTTGTCCCGCTTCGAAAAAGGGTTCTTGATATTCTTCCCTTGTGCACATCTATTGCATATGCCTTTATGGTCACCTTTGAGTTCTGGTAAACCTGTGAGCTCTTTGCATATGTATGGTACTACCTTGTAGTTGATGTGGACTAATATTCTATGCCAAAGTTCACATGAGTTTTCAATGGCATGGGTCATAGTAGCCTCTGAGTGACCCTTTAATTTATATAAGCCATTTTCTTCATTGCTAATGACAATTGCTTCATTTAAGGTTTCTCCCTTAACCCACATAAGAACTTCTCCATCTATAAAGGAAACTCTGAAGCCTTTCTTTTCTAAAGCTGAAATGGAGAGTAGGTTCTTCTTTAAGCCTGGTATATATAGTACATCCTTCATTTTTAGTGAATTCCCTGAATTCAGTTTATGGTTTGATTCTCCCACTCCCTTGATGGGGTACTGATAATCATCACCAAGTGTCACTTTCTGAGAAAACTTATTTTCTAAGATACAAGAGAGAATATTTCTTTGTCCCGTCATGTGCTTGGATGCACCACTATCAATTATCCAAGTGTCCTCTCCAGGTGTTACAGATCCTGAGAAGGATGAGATCAACACATGGTCTTTGATCTCCTCTCTCATCATCTTTGCGGGTGGCTCTTCATCTTCGGCTACATGGGCATGAAGCCTCTTTTGTTTTCTCTTGTATTTTTCTCGTCTGGCTAGACAAAAATTCACAATGTGTCCCATATTGTCACAATGATAGAATTGTACAGATAAGTAGTCTCTTTCCTTTCGTTGTCCTTTCTTCTAAAATCTCTTTGGATGAGATTCTTTATGATTGAATTTATTTGATTTTTGAGGCTCTTTATGAGTCTCCTTATGGAAGTAGGGTTTCTTCCTTCCTCCTTTGGTGTGAGTAGCTAGGACTTGATCATCATCCTTAGCTAGTAACACTTCCCAATTCGCTACTCTTGTTTCTTCTTAGATGCATTCTTCCCATAGGCTGTCGAACTTCAGTTTCTCCTTTCTGGCACATATCGTCTGGATGAAAGAATCCCAAGGTCTTGTGAGACCATTTAGGGCCCTCATTATAGATTCATCTTCGTCTATGGTATCTACAACAGCTTCTAGTTGTTCTTTGAATTCCGAGATTTTGGAGAAATATTCCTGAATCATTTCTCCCTTCTGCATCCTAGTATTCTTCAATTGGGTTCTGAGATTCATCTTCCAGTTTATGTTCTTTCCTTCATATAGTCTGATCAAGGAATCAAACATTTCTTTCGGGGTCTTCTTATATGACACATAAGGGATCAGATGGTCTTTGATTGAATATGCAATTATTCTTTTGGCCCTTATTGTGTCCTTTTGATGCTTTGCCTTTTTTGCAGCATCTTCGGGTTCTGGTAATTCTTCCTTGACGAATCTTGCTAGGTCATTCTCTTCAAGAATGAGGCCAATCCTATACTTCTAGGCATGAAATTTTTCCACTCCTTATAACTTGTCAACGAGCTTAATGCTTGCAGACATCTTTACCTAGAGCTAGGAAAATGACCGAAAAATGAAAGTGCTCAAAATCAAAAAATGAACTTACCAGGAGATGCGCTTGGCTGAGGCGAGCTGCCTGGTGTGTTTGGATCTGATAAAATCCAATTTTTTCCCCTTCAAATCTGATCTGTGGATTTTTGGACTGGTGCTTCTAGTACCTCTGGTACTCTGGTACTTCCGGTACTGGTTTTCTGATACTTTGTGAAACTAGGGTTTCACTTTCCAGGAGATCCAGCCACTGAAAAGGTGCACTGATGATGCCAAATTGATCCTTAGGGGAGGGCACAACTTTCTAAATAGTTTTAGGGCTAAAAAGATTTACTTTTGAAAAACCTTAATTTGCAGGTACTGCAACAATGACGTTTTTCTCTTGCGAAAGATGCTTCCTTCAGCTTGGCTTTGATACCATGTTAATGTTTAAGCCATTATTATAGATGTTTTAATTTCATTAGATAACAATATCATAATCCAAGATCACTGAGAAATACACAATCACAAGAGACACATCATTTGTCCTGGGAAACCCTCTAGGGGAAGAAAACCCAACAAAACTTCCTTAATATAGATAGCCAATACAATGTCAAGAGATCTCTATGCTAAAACAAAAATTCCTCTCCAAGATATGCGCCACTCTCTCTCTCCTTTGTCAGTAACAGATCAGAACTTGTCTCTCGAACTAAGAAAGTGTCTCTTCACTGGCAGGGCTAACTTCTCAAATTGGGTAGGTAAACCCACCTTTATTATATTTCTAGGTCTCTTTATTAACCGTTGGGGCCGACTTCTTATTCTGCCTATTATAATTGTCTTTTGACCAATCCTCAAAAGGGGATTTAGTCCTATTACAATAACCGACATAATCAATCCACAATGGGGATTGATCCTATGAACAATATATCAATAATAATAATAATACTCTTTGCAGTTACAATATTTCAACAATAGCAGGAACATAAACATCTTTGAAAGTCATGCACAAAATGGTTATCCAAGAAGGCCTAGTGAAACACAAAGAAGAAGATACAACGGGTTTGAATCATTGAGCACTGAAGTGGAATGCTACAAGTGAAACAAATTTGGACACATGGCCAAAGATTGTAGAATGACAGTCCCTCCTAGAGAATCATAACAAAATAAAAACAGTCACAGACAAGAACCTCAACAAAGAATATGGATAAGAAAGTAGAATTGATATAACAATGAAGAATGCACAGTCTCTCTACAAGATAAACACAAGAAACGTGGTTGGTATGTTGACAATGGTTGCTCAAAGCAGATGACAGGTGATGAATACATGTTTCTAACATTGAGAAAGGAAAGATATGGATCATTCTCCTTTGGAAACAATGACTCAGCTAAACTCATTGGAAATGGCACAACCAAAATTGGAAACAAGAATACTAAGGAATAAAATGTTCTACTAGTGGAAGATATGGAACATAATATTCTAAGTGTAAGTCAAATGTATGACCAAGGTCACAAACTTATGTTCGATTCGCAGAAGTTTGAGATAAGAAAAGAAGGTTCAGGAAAATTGATTACAACAACTGTAAGAACTTCAAGCAACATATATGTACTAAGTGAAATTGGAAATGAAAAGTGTTGTCTAGGAAAGGAAGATGAAGGTTGGCTATGGAACAAGATAATGGGTCACATAAACTTTGACAACCTCGTCAAAGTCAGAAAAATGAAGCAATCAGAGAAATTCCCTAGATTACGAAGCCAACCAACGGATTATGCAATCATTGTCAACAAAAAAAGGAAAACAAAGACCAAGTTCAAATCAAAGGAACACTCCATAAAAAGACCACTGGAAATTGTGCATGCTGATCTAGTTGGACCAACTAGAATAAAGGGTTTAAAATATGAGAAATACTATATGTTCTTGGTTGATTATTATACAAGAATGACTGCAGTTTGTTTTCTCAGGAAGAAATCAAAAGCATTTGAAAAATTCAAGGTATACAAGGAAATGGTTGAAAATGAAATTGATTCAAAAATAAAATGTTTGAGATCGGACAATGGAGGGGAGTTTACTTCAAAGGAATTTATGGATTTTTGTAGAAAGCATGAAATAAAAAGGGAATTATTCATCGCTAGGACACGTCAACAGAATGGAGTTGTCGAAAGAAAGAACATGATAATATAATAAATGGCTTAAACAATGTTAATGGATTCTAAGTTGACATATGTTTTTTGGACACATGAAGTGCATAAAACAATTCACATTCAAAAAAAAGTAATGCTCATAAACAATAGTGAAAAAAATCCCTACGAGATATGGAAAGGAAGACCAAAAAATGTGAAGCACTTCATAGTTTTCAAAAGAAAATGATACATCAAAAGAGAAGATGGTAGAATGAGAAAGTTTGTTTCTCGTGTGGAAAAAGAAATACTTGTTGGTTACTCAAGTACAAGGAAATAATACAATTTTTACAATCTAAGGTTCAACAAAGTTGTGGAAATAATCAATGTAACAGTTGATGAAACAGGTGGACGAAAATTAAAGGAAGAAGAAAAGGATTCAGTGGAACAGGTTTACAGAAAAAAAACAAAGGATGAAGAAGCAACAGAAGGGGAAGATGAATAGGATTCGATAGAAGTAGAAGAGCAAGTACACCAAGCACCTCCAAATACACTTAGCAAACAAATACAAAAGAATCATCCTTCATATCAGATTATCGGGAACAAAGATGCAGGAATTGAGACTAGAAGAATAATTCGTTCACCAGAACAACTGCACCTAGCACTCTTATATTTGATTGAACCAAACAATTTTGAAGAAGCCAACAAGGATGAATTCTGGAAAAAGGCCATGAATGAAGAGTTGGATCAAATAGAGAAGAATGACAATTGGGAATTGGTTCCAAGACCAAGGTACAAGAATGTGATCAACACAAAGTGGGTCATCAGAAATAAATTGAATGAAGATGGACAGGTTACCATGAACAAAGCTAGATTGGTATGTAAAGCATACACACATGTTGAAGGTATCGACTTTGAAGAGACATTTTCCCTATTTTCCGTAATGGAAGCAATCGTATTGATCCTAGCTTATGCATGCTCCAAGAATATTAAAGTGTATCCGATGGACGTGAAATCGACATTTTTGAATGGGGAACTTGAAGAAGAAGTCTACATTGAGAAACCATAAGGATTTCAGTTGTCAGAGAACACAGATTATGTGTGCAGGTTGAAGAAGGCCTTGTATGTTCTAAAACAAGCTTCTAGAGCATGGTATTCTAGACTAGACAGATATCTACAACAGGAAAGATTCAGAAAAGGAAATGCAAACAACAACCTCTACATCAAGGTAACTCAAGATAGTATTTTATTAATTGAATTTCATGTTGATGATATTATTTTTGGAAGTGATGATCACAGGTTGAGCCAGAAATTTGCAAAGGATATTTAGAATGAATTTGAAATGTCATTACTTGGAGAACTATCCTTATTTCATGGTCTTCATATATGTCAAAGAAATGAAGGAATTTTTATTTCTCAAACTAAGTATACAATAGAAATTCTAAAGAGGTTCGGAATGGAATATTGCAAACCAGTTAATAATCCTATGCAAACCAGTTGCAAGTTGAGTAAATATGATGATTCAAAGTCTATAGATCAGATGCAGTACAGGTCAATGATTGTCAGATTACTTTATGTAACAACATCTAGACTAGATGTAATGCAAGCAGTTAGACAGGTGGCACGAGTTCGAGCAGCACCAAAGGAATCACATGTTCTAGCAGTGGAGGATTTTAAGGTATATCAAGTGTACACAAGAGTTTGTATTATGGTATCCAAAAGGAAAGGATCTATGACTTATTGTCTACACAAATGATGATTGGGCAAGTTGCGTTGATGACCGACGAAGAACCAATGAAGAAACGTTCTACTTGGGTGAGTGTTTGGTATCTTGGCTAAGCAAGAAAAAATCATCAATATCATTGTCTACAGAAGAAGCGAGGTATATTACAACAGCAACATGTTGTACACATGTTCTATGGATGAAACAAACTCTGACAGATATATCGGTTGAGTATGATGAGTCCATTCTAATATATTGTGATAATACAAGCATTATCAATATCTCAAAGAATCCAGTGATGCACTCCAATACGAAACACATTCCAATCAGGTATCACTTTCTACGGGAACATGTTGCAGAGAAGAACATCAGAGTCGAATATGTGGGAACAAAAGAACAGGTTGTAGATATCTTCACAAAATTGCTTCCAAGGGAAGCCTTTGAGTATCTTCGCTAGAGACTCAGATTAATTTCTACTCCAATATGAATGCTTTTGAATTCTTATATTACATGTCTTATATTTACATGAGGAAGCACCGAAAAGAGGACAATTCGGGTTGGGGGAGCAGTTTGAGAAAGCATTCGTTCAAGGGGAGTATCCCCAAGGACAGTTCAGTTAGGGGGAGAAGCCCCGGATGGGAAGCTACCTTTTCCATTGATGTCAAAGGGGGGGAGATTCATCATATGAAAGATAATTAGTTATATTCTTGGAGAGAGATAATAGAGGCATGTTTCTAGGGGGAACAATGGTCATAGGGGGAGCATGAGCGACATGACTTCAGTGTTGCATCAGAGTGTTTCCATCAATGCCAAAGGGGGAGATTTTTTATTAATTAGGTTGGTTGTCATTGATGTGAACCCTTGAAGAAATTCTGGTAGAAAATTCTGATAGCCCCAATAGTATGGTTAAGGGACTTCATTTTGATTGATGTATAATGGTATGAAGATTAATATATTTGCAGGTAAAACTATTCTAGATGGATAGTACATGTTGTTGAATTTTTTAAATGCTTGTTTAACCATAGAAAATGTCACATCATTTCCACCCAACCATAGACATTCACATGTGCCACCCTCGAGCACACTAACCTTTACTTAGAATAATTCTAGCAAGCCTACTCAAGAACCAACAAATAAACCCTAGTTTCTAACTGCAGCAACAACTCAAGACAAGTAGAACGCTCCTTCTCCAATGGTAGCGCACAAGAGAGAGAGAGTCTCCATATCCATAGAATAAGTGCCATACACAACTGCAAAAGTTGCATCTGCACTACTCTCTCAACCTTACACCAATAGTTTCACCAAGAGAAACACCAAGATAATCAATTAATAGCGCTAGAGAGAGACCAAGACCAAGAGATGACCATACTCCCTTATTCCTCCTTGCAGTTTCAGTTGCAGCTGCAACTGCATCTCTCCACAAGACTTGTGCTCTAACTGGGTATCCAAATGAGCTAAAATGTCCTCTATTTCTATTAGTCTATCCAGTAACTTTTTTGGTTGGTCCAACCTGACTTTCTGGTAATTATATTTTACGTTTATATTTTTCCTATGGATTCGACTTGTATTTCTAGAAGATAATATTCTAATATTATTTATTCTTCTAAGCCGACTTGTCTTCTAGGGTTTCCACACATTTGTTTAATGGTTCACTTGCTTTCAAAATATTATATTCTAAGTCACGGGTTACACATGGGTTAATACCTCCTGTAACTACCAAAACATCAACACTCCCTCTTGTCTAGGGAGGTATTAACTAATATGTTCTTCATTTAGTGGTATCAAACACATCCATCCATCTCACATGACATAGGGAAGACTCACATGGTCTTGTAGAACAGTCTACAAGTATCATCACCATAGCCACACAGGCTATCATATGATCAAATAGATCAAGTATCACCATCATAGCCACATATTATCCATCCAGGTAGAAAACACCTCCAAAAATATTGGTTGGCCCTCCGGTTAGTAACCTTCGATGCTACTGATTGACATTCTAATTGGGAATCATTTCTGACATTGCAGGTCGACATCTAGTTCATATAGAACTAGTAACTCGTCAGCTCACATAGAATATGAATAAAAAATTTAGCACCCCCTCTTAATGAGGAAGGTATTCCTCTTGGAACGATCATCATCATTGCTTCTACTCTTCTGCACACCTCAACCATTCTCTTGTTGAATTTCATAAATCCATACATCATAAGAATTTATGTACTTTCACTGGATTAGTGTACCATCCTTTGTTGGAGTAGCATACCAACCTGCGTTGGGGTAACATACCCACCTAGTTTGGAGTATCATACCAACCTGCGTTGGGGTAACATACCAGCCTGCATTGGAGTATCATACCAACCTCCATTGGGGTAACATACCAACCTACGTTGGAGTAACATACCAACCTACGCTGGGGTAACATACTTTCATGTGTTGGAGTATCATACCAACCTGCGTTGGGGTAACATACTAGTCTGCATTGGAGTAGCATACCAACTTGTGTTGGGGTAACATACCATCTTGTGTTGGAGTAACATACTAACCTTCATTGGGGTAACATACCATCCTACGTTGGAGTAGGATACCAACCTGCGTGGGGTAACATACCATCCTGCATTGGAGTAGCATACCAACCTGCACTGGGGTAACATACCAGCCCACATTGGAATAGCATATCAACCTTCACTGGGGTAACATACCACCCTGCATTGGATTAGTATACCAACCTGCGCTGGGGTAACTTCCACTATTGGGGATCACATCACTTACCACTACTGGGGAATACATAAATTCTCACTACTAGAGAAAAACATTTGGACCACTCCAATCTTGTCCCTGATAGAGGCTTGGTCCACATATTTGCTACCTATTCATCGGTAGCAAGATATTGGAGCAAGTGTCTTGTCATAGTCTTCTCCCTCTTGCTGGGAGAATCCTTTGGATACAAATCGGGCTTTGTACATCTCTAGGCTATTTATCTACAACATGCTTGATCTTGTAGATCAACTTGGAAGTCACCACTGACTTGCCTTCTGGTATTGGAACTAAGAAAAATATATATATCCCAGTCCTTATTACTGGATTCCTCCTCGGTCACTATAGCAAATTCTAATGAAGAAAGGGAATATTCCCATAAGATCTCATATCTCCTTGAAGCCTTTGAAGCTTCGATCTATCCTTCTCAACCCATGGGATTTGTCTGTCAGTTATGGAAGACGTCTCTCTCTTTCATCTGAATATGAATGTCTCTGAGTCTCCATTCTCCCTATGAATCTTGACTCCCTCTGAGTTTGTATAATCTTTGGATCCATTTTCTCCCCATGATATGGCTCATCAATGCTGCATCCTGTAAGGTTTCATGGGAGCACGTTGGTCTCTTCTTGGTTACTGCAATGGTTTTGGGTAGGCCCTTATGGATCTACTAACTCTTCCTGATGATATGAAGAGTGATCAGCTACACTAGAGTTATTTTTTTGGTCATGTTTGGAGCCTTCTTCTCCTTACAATCAATCTACATATGAGATACTATGTATCTCACAAAAGTACCCTTCTTTGTCTTCTTCTTCTTTGGTACATGGATGTATACGATCACGTATAAAACTTCTTATCTGGATAGTCTGCTCCATGTCTCAAACTAGAGACCATATAATATTTTTTTTCCTGCAACTGTCACTATAGCTTCCCTCAGAGTTATCACTTGTGACCTACTTGGAACAAGGAAAACAAAGAGAAAAACATTAGACAAGAATAATACTCTTATAATAATAAAAACAAGACCAAGAACAATAATCACATCAGCTCCTTCTTAGAGCTATTGCTTGTGACCTTCCTGGAACAAGAACCAAAATAAAAATACAATGAAAATAAATAGGAACACCACTCTTCTATTGTTGTGATCAATCATTCCTCCATGGTAACCTTCCTAGAACAAGAAAACAAGAACAAAAAGAATAACAACAGTTTCATAAGAACATATCTATGTCAACAAGAATAAAAAGGAAATCTCATGGTAATCATCATATTATTACCAAGGTGACCTACCTGGAAGCAAAACAAGAAGTATCTCCTAGAGGATATGTTATTTCATCTTGTGATCAAGTACAATAAGCATTTATATCAAATTGGAAACTTATTAATTTAATCAATGAAACCTGGAACCTGGAGTCTTATCTTCAAGAACGAGTGTTTTTTTATTTTCTTACGAGTCTCCTTCACTCAAGATGACAAGTATTATCTTCAACCTGTCCCATGTACTTAATACAATATCCTTTCTTGACAAAAATCTGAGTTAGAGAAAATAATGCAAATAAACTCTAAAATCTCAACCTTAATCAATCTAATACTTTGACTAGAGTCAACTTATAAGTTTAACTTTAAACATAGGTTACTATAACTTCAATAGATCAAAATACAACTAGATGTTCATAAGATTACAATAATGCCATAACAACTAGAGGCATATGAAAAAAATCAAACCTGGAGTGTGTTTTTCCTCTAAATTTGATGGGCCTAAGATCCCTTTGGATCTACGATTGTAATAGATGCCTTCTCCTGCAATCACACTCAAAAAAGTGATACAATTTATATATATATATATATATATATATATGGCAACATCGACATGTAGTGGCACCATCTGGAAGAAACGACAAGAAATGATGAACCTTAAAACTTTAAAGGTGATTCAACTTGTAATATAAAGGTAGTTGGAGATGTGCTAGGGTAAGGTGCATTAGGACAACCAAAAATTAGTCCCAACACTTCCCAAAAAATTTCACTACAACTGGTGTTGGCACTGCAACTAGTGTTGCAACTGGAACTGCAAATGGCATTGTAAATGGTGTTGCAACTGGAACCGCAACTGATGTTTCAACTAGCATGAAGAAACTGGAATGAAGCAACAGGAATGAAGGAATTTGCACTGCAACTACAACTGACACTTCAGACCTAGGGTTTTATGAGGAAACCCTAATTTCTCAACTTCATAAATTTTCATATCTGATCCGAGGATGAGATGTGCCCTAATTAGGTTACCTTCTTAGTGAGTACAGTAAGTTCTTAATGAGATTGAAAATGAGTGGAACTAAGGATCTTCCTTCTAGTGGTTTTACTTTTACGAAGGAAACCATCTCTGATACCATGTTGAAATTTTGGTATGCTCGTTTAACCGTAGACAATGTCACATCATTGTTACCCAACCATAGGAATTCACATATTCCACCCCAGAGCACACTAACCTTTACTTAGAATAATTCTGGCAAGCCTACTCCAGAACCAACAGATAAACCCTAGTTGCTAACTGCAATAACAACTCACGCCAAGTAGAGTGCTCCTTCTCCAATGGTAGCACACAAGAGAGAGAGTATCCATATCCACAAAATAAGTTCCATACATAATTGTAGAAGCTATATATGCACTACTCTCTCAACCTTGTGCCATACTTAGCAAGAATATCACCAAGAGTTTCACCAAGAGAATCACTTGATAATGCTAGAGAGAGACCAAGACCAAGAGATGACCATACACCCTTATTCCTACTTCCAGCTACAGTTGCAGCTGCAACTGCATCTCTCCACAAGAATTGTGCTTTGAATGAGTATCCAAATGAGCTAAAACATCCTTTATTTATATTAATCTATCCAATGACTTTTCTAGCTAGGCCGACCTAACTTTCTGGTAATTATATTTGCAGGTAAAACTATTCTAGATGGATAGTACATGTCATGAAATTTCCAGTGATATTTGGAATCTCACATAACTCCTCATGGTTAGAGATTTATGGCCTTGTGAAGTTGGATAACCCTCATGAGTTATCTAGAAGGTCAAAGAAGTCAAATTATTCTAGAATCTCCTAGAAAAATTTGACTAGTCAAGTGTGTGAAACTAGGAGTTAATCATGGGTTAAGTTGTTTCAATTAGAAAATAATAAAAAATAATTTAGTTGCAACTAGAAGTGGATAATTTACTATTTGTAGCAAAGTGGATTAGAAGTGGACAAGTGGTTAGAAGTGAGTTAGCCCTAAAAGAAGGAAATCGGGTTAAGTTTGTTAGAAAGTAACCCCTTGAGGAAGCTACATGGAAGTATAAATATGAGAGCAAGGCTCTCCTATTAGAACCTATTGACCACATTGAATATATATTATTTTGTAAGGTTTATCGCAAGTACTCATTGATACATCTGAATTTGCGCAAGTCTGAGGTAGAACGAAGGGTTGACGACGAAAGTTTCAGAATTACAGAAAATACTAAAAAACCCTAGTTTTTTAGGTGTACACGAGATGCAGTGGAGAAGGGCGCGTATGTGCGTGGGATGGAAGTATAATTGGTAACATACATGATGTTAAATCCATAGAAACTTGAGAATATGAAGATATTAGGTCTCTAGAGTATGAAATCAAGCTCCCAGGAAGGTTTACAGTGATCAAGTACATAAGATCTAGCTACAGGTTCAAAAGACATGTCTTATTTCTATGAGTAGTTGGATTTTGTTGTCTACATGAGAAATGGTTAAGGAGGTTTGAGGATTTTCCCTATAGAGGCTATTTGTTGCATGGGACTTATTGTATAAGTCATATCTACAGAAATACAGTTCTAGTATAATTAATATTTATCATTGGTACATCTTGTTAGTGTTGAAGCACATCTTGCATTTCTTGGCATATAGTTAAGGGTTTTTGTGGTACATGGCTGTGATCTTGTATTTGTGAATTGGTTGATGTATTGAGAGGTTGTATATCAGTAAGGGTTTGATTTCTAGTCCATGTGAGGGTTATTACACTTTCTCATGATTATACACACATGTATGGCACATGACTAGAGAGATATAGATGCACTTGGTTAAGGGATTTGTATGAGGATGTATGCACAGGGCACAACTACATTCTGGACACAGTAACAAGTTTTAGGTTGATGTGACAGAGGAAGCAATGGGTCAAAGTATTTCAGGAAAGAGAAAACCCTATTTTTCAGAATGCGTATGCAGGTTGCAGTATAGAAAGGACGTGTACATACGTGGGTTGCAGTATAGAAAGGGTGTGTACATACATGTGATGCAACATAGATAGGTTGTTCACCTATTGTGTTTTGTTCGTATAGGATGAGTACAAGTACAGGTTGGTTACAGGACAATGGCACAGGTTGGTTGCAAGACAGTGGCACAGGTTGGTTACAGGTTGTTGGCACAGATTGGTACATGTTTACAATGGTATATCTCACAGTGATAGTGTGGCAGTGGTTTCATCATTTCACTTATATTTCAAGAAGAAAGGAAGGGGCAAGGATAGGTGGTTGTATCCACCTTCTAGTTGTAGCTGGAGAAAATAGGGGGTTGTAGCCTCCTTCTAGTTGTAGCCAGAGAATTGGCGAGTTGGAGCTTCCCTCAAGTTGTATCCTGAAAATATAGGGGGTCAGAGCCTCCTTCCAGTTGCAAATGGAGAACAAAGGAAGTTGGTGCTTCAAATGAATGTAATTATTAAAGACATACAAGAAAAAACATTCTTTGGTTTTCTCTCTCATTGGGTTTCCACGTAAAAATATCGATGTATTGTGCATGTGTGTAATTGTTCATTGTTTATGGTTTATTTACTCTAAAGCTATTGGATGATAATGTTATATTTATCATAAAGATAAATAACACTTACATACTATGGTTAAAAGGATTAAAAATCTATATTACATATTCACCCCCCCTCTCAATAATCCAACAATTTATTGGATAAGGCACAATCAAACTAGGAAGAAAGGATGCCATGAAAGAAATTGTTCTATTGGTTGGAGATATGAAACACAATGTGCTAAGTCTAAGTCAAATGTGTGATCAAGGACATAGACTTGTGTTTGATTCAAAGAAATGTGAAATAAGGAAAGCATGATCATATAGGTTAGTGGATACAACTGCCAGAACTTCAAGTAACATATATGTTCTAAATGAAATCAGAAAGGAAAAATGTTTCTTAGGAAAGGATGATGAAAGTTAGCTCTAGAAAATAAGAATGATTCACATAAATTTTGATAATCTTGTCAAGGTCGGAAAAAGGGAAGCAGTAAGAGAAATTCCTGAGATCCTGAAGCCAACAAACATACTATGCAATCATTGTCTACAGGGAAAACAAACCAATACAAAGTTCAAATCAAATAAATACTCCCCAAAAAAACCACTGGAGATTGTACATATTGATCTTGTTGGACCGACAAGAAAAAAAGGATTGAAAGGTGAACAATATTTCATGCTACTAGTTGATGACTACACAAGAATGATTGTAGTTTGCTTCCTAAATAAGAAGTCAAAGGCATTTGAAAACTTCAAGACATACAAGGAGATGGTTGAGAATGAAATTGATTCGAAAATAAAGTGCTTGAGATTAGACAACGAAGGAGAATTTACATCAAATGAATTGATTTACTTCTATAGTGAGCATGGCATAAAAAGGTAGTTCTCCATAGCTAGGACACCTCGAAAAAATGGAGTTATCGAAAGGAAGAACATGACAATACAAGAAATGGTCAGAACCATGTCAATGGATTCCAAGTTGACAGATGTTTTTTGGGTACAAGCAGTGCACACAATAGTTCACATTCATAACAAAAAAGGATGCTTACAACTAACAACGATAAGACTCCATACGAGGTATGTAAAGTAAGACCATCAAATGTGAAGAACCTAAGAGTTTTCAGAAGCAAATGCTACATCAAAAGAGAAGATGGAAGAACGAGAAAGTTTGATTCACAAGTTGACAAAGGCATACTAGTTGGGTAATCAAGCAAAATGAAAGCATACAAATGATTCAATCTCAGACTCAACAAAATAGTGGAAAGCATCAATGTGACGATTGATGAGATAGGTGGTCGAAAGATAAAAGAAAGTAACAAACATTCAGTGGAACGTGATCATGAAGAATATTTGAAAGGAGTAGATGAGGAATCAAATGAAGAAGAAGAGAAGCTAGAAGCAGAGTAAGAACAAAAGGATCTTCATGTACCTCCAAAGACACCCAACAGACGAGTTCAGAAACATCATCCACCAGAACAAATTATTGGAAACAAAGATGAAGGAGTTGAAACTAAAATAAGAATACACTCACCAGAACAACAACATCTAGCACTACTATCTATTATTGAGCCAAGTAGTTTTGAAGAAGCTAGAAAATATGAATTTTGGATCAAAGTTATGGATGAAAAGTTAGACCAGATAGAAAAGAATGAAACTTGGGAACTGGTTCCAAGATGGAAGAACAAGAATGTAATTGGCACAAAGTGGGTCTTCAGGAAAAAAATGAATGAGGATGGACAGGTGACCCAGAACAAAGCAAGGTTGGTATGTAAAGGATATGCTTAGGTTTAAGGTATATGCTTTGAAGAGATATTTATCCCAGTTTCCAGAATGGAAGCAACCGGGTTGATTCTAGCTTATGCATGTTCCAAGAATATCAAGGTGTATCAGATGGACGTAAAATCAACATTCTTAAACGAAGATCTAGAGGAAGAATTCTACATTGAGCATCCAAAGGATTTCAACTTTCATAGAAGGAAAATTATCTTTTCAGGTTGAAGAAGGCTTTATATGGTCTCAAACAAGCCCCCAAAGGATGGTATTCAAGACTAGATAGATACTTACAAGAACAAGGGTTCAGAAAAGGCAATGAAAACATCAATATCTACATAAAGGTAAATCAAGTATCCTGTTAATTGAAGTTTATTTTTATGATATTATCTTCAGAAGTGATTATGACATGATGAGTCATAAATTTTCCAAAGACATGCAGAATGAGTTTGAGATGTCATTGCTTGGAGAGTTGTCTTTCTTTTTGGGTCTTCAATTATGTCAAAGAAACAAAGTTATCTTCATCTCTCAAACCAAGTATATCAGAGAAATGTTGAAGAAGTTTGGGATGGAAGATTGAAAACCGGTCAGTACTCCCATGCAGATGAGTTGTAAGTTAAGTAAGGATGATGATTCTAAGGATGCATATCAGAGATAGTAAAGATCGATGATTGGAAACTTACTCTATGTGAAAACTTCTAGACCAGATGTAATGAAGGCAGTTGGACATGTTGCAAGGTTTCAAACAATACCGAAGGAATCACATGTTTTGGCAGTAAAGAGGATATTTAGATATCTCAAAGGTACAAAATAGTTTGGTTTATGGTATCCAAAAAGGAAGGATCTATATCTTGTGGTGTACACAAATGTAGATTGGGCAGGTTGTGTTGATGATAGAAGAAGTACAAGAGGAGAAACTTTCTACTTGGATGAGTGTCTCATATCGTCGATAAGCAAGAAACAATCATTCGTATCTTTGTCTGCAAAAAAGGAAGAATACATTGCATCAACAACTTGTTGTACTCAGGTTATTTGGATGAAGGAGATATTGTAGGATATGAAAGTAAAGTATGATGAGCCTATTTCAATACTTTGTGACAACAACAACACCATCACTATTTCAAAGAATCTAGTGATGCATTCTAAGACAAAGCACATTCCGATAAAGTATCACTTCTTATGGTAACATGTTGCAGAGACAAATATCAAGCTAGAGTATATCGGGACGAAGGAGCATGTTGCAAATATCTTCACCAAACCGCTTGCAAGGGAACCTTTCAAGTATCTACAACAAAAACTTGGAGTAATTTCTACCCCACAATGATCCACTCAACATTAAGCTTAACTAGAGAGGGGGAGAGAAACAAGAGTCTTAAAGAATTCAAGTAGTGAAACTTTTGAATGCTTTTCATATATACATCAAATAATTACATGAGGAAGCACCATGAAGCGAAAAGTATATAGACTTAGCAGAGGATTGTGGATAGGGGGAGCAACCTCGGATGAGGAGTACCTTTTTCCATTGATGTCAAAGGGGGATAGATATATGCATGAAGTTAGGGGGAGAAATGGTCACAGGGGGAGCACAAGCATAAGGATTTCCATGCCTAAGTGTTTCCATCAATTCCAAAGGGGGATATTGTTGGACAGTTGTTTGGGAAATTCGTTGTCATTGATGTCAACCCTTGGAGAGTGATCTTAGAGTTTGATGTAAACCCTTGAAGAATTTTGGTAGCCCCGATGGTGTGGTTTTGGTACCCTATATTGAATGAATAATATGGATAGACAAGATAGTATAAATGTAGGAAATACCCTCATTTATGGATAGTACTCATTGTGCCATTTTCGGTGATATGCAGAATTCCACGTGGTTCCTCACAATTAGGGAGATATGGCATTGTAAAGTTGGAAGCCCTGAAGAGTGGACAAGAAGCCCCTAGTTTGTTATAAGTCTTGGTCAAAGGGGTAAAGTTGTTCTAATAAGAAAACCCTAGAAGCCCTAAATTAAGGAGAGGAGTTACCTGGCACAAGTATATAAGCACCTCAAGGAGTCATTCACAAGTACACTTACACACTTATTCATTGCTTATATTTCTTGTGATATAGTGATCTTTTGATAAGGTTGTAGTGCCATTTTCTGAGCTAGAAAAGAAGGGTCAACAACAAAAATCTTGGAGTTTTAGAAAACTCCTAGCTTCTAAGGTATACGCCAGTTGCATGACTATAAGGGAGCATATGTACATAGGTTGTGGTAGAGGAAAGAGAATATATACGCGAGATGTAGAAGGGAAAGTCACATACATCTAAAAAGCTCATGAAAATTTGAATAGATGTTGGTACCAAGTCCCTAGAGTCTAAAAGCAAGTTCACAGGTTAGCAGTCTACATGTTCATGTCAGCTACAAAAGTTATGGTATGGTTATTGGTTTATTTTGATTCTTATATTTGCTTATGATGTTGTGAATTCTTGAGGCATTCTTGGTATGGTTGGTATTTCACTTGGATATGGTATATTTTGGTTAGTTGGCTAAGTGAGCATCACTCTCATGCATGGTGCAACATTGATATGGTTCTTATAGTTCACGTATTTGAGTTTCTTATACATGGTTGAGGGTTATTCATGTTGTATGGTGACATATGCATGAGGGACATGCATAGGGTCATTTAGGTGTTTCATTGATGATATGATATATGGAACAGGTTGTACATGGTTGATGCTCTAGTTTGTGATTCACTATTCATTGTTGATGTATCTTTTGGTTCAAGATTGATGCATGAGATAATATGTATATTGGTATACACTTGATGCATGGTATGGTACATTTTTAGTTGGTTGATGATCAGATACATTTTGATGAGACAGTGACAGAGATAGTGGCATTGAAAGTGACAGAGTTTGCGGTAGTGACAGTGGCATAGTCCGTGACAATTGGTCAACATTTATATTTCAGGGTGGCAGGACGGGGAAAGGAAAAGGTGGTTGTAGCCACCTTCCGGTTGTAGTCATAGAATATAGGGGGTTGTAGCATCCTTTTGTTTGGAGCGAGAGGATCAAGGAATTGTAGATTCCTTTAGGTTGGAGCCCGAGAATAGGGGGTTGGATCCTCCTTCCAGTTGTAGCTGGAGAATCAGAAGTTGGTGCTTCCAATGAATGTTTTCTTTTGATAAATATATAAGAAAAACATTATGTGGTTTTCTCCCATTTAGGTTTCCATGTAAATACTGGTGTACTGTGTATCTATTGTGATGTGATGTTGTTTATGTTTATATTTTTGATTATCTATTGAATGTTAAAGATAAAATGATAAATATTGTTGAAGAATAAATTGTGGTTAAAGGAACAAATTGCTCATTACGGATTCACCCCGCTTCTCAGTAATCCAACATACTTATCTCTGTTGAAATTCCATAGCTGAGAGAATTTTTGTTGTAACCTTCAATGTTGATATGGTATTGACAATAAAAGGTCCTACCTCTTCTTTAATTTAAAACCGGCCTTATATTTCCTTGATACAAAATGAATGTCATCTGAATTTAATCTTTGTCTAATTTACTCTAGTGAAAATATTCTGGGAGTCAAGAAAATAGGTAAGAGAAAAGGTCGAAGTTCAGAACCACAAACTCTAATTCAGCGTAATTCTCAAAGAAATACTAGTCTCCCACTTTCTTGTCTGGAATCAACTGTAATAACTTTTTACATTCTAGAAAGATTCTAGGAGGAATTTCCTCATGTATGATTTGGTGTGATTTTGACATAAATTGGTCAATATATTCTAAGAAGCCAACATTCATATTCTTTTTTTTAATTATAGATGTCCAATGAATAACTGACATTGGATTTCCACTTTCATCTTCTATTTTTTGTCCAATATGTAAAAAATGATAGGCTTGAGAAAACAAGAACAAGTAAACAAGTTAAGATTGATATATGAAATTCCTAAGAGTTTCAAACTCTGATAGTTGATGATGAATTTGATCAACTAAGAATTGGGAATAATTGAATTTGGTTAAAGGTTTAAATGTAAATGAGAAAATTGATATCATATTCCCTAACACAAACACATCCACCATAAGGTCACTATCTTTTCCTAAAATCATAGAAATCATAGAGATGATTTGTCTTGGAATTTCAGGAAGGAAGTTAGATTCAAGAACAACATTGTTTGTAAGAACATCAAGATTTCTTCACCTATATGTCTGTAAAATGGAAACTCTCTCTTCAAGATTTATTTCTCTTAAACATTTGGCCAATACAATTTCATTTAATATTTCACTGTCAAGGTTTAGTGGTCATCTTAGCATTTCAAAAATAGACTGAGGAGTTATTTCCATAAGCACAAACCCAGTCTTGGAAATTATGGTTCTCTTGGAGGAAATATAGTTTGAGGCTCACCAGACCACGAACTGAGGGAAATGATACACTTGGGGCACTACAAAGTTTTCAAGATCATATTCCCATGTGTGATAATGATATACTAAATCCCTAAAATTCTAGGTTTCTTTTTGGTGTAACTCAAAAGAGTCGAAAGATAAAACTGGGTCAAATTTATCTTTATCTTAACGACCAAGTATTTTTCTTCCGCATTATTTATTTTTCTAGCCTTGGCTAACTCATATGATTCCATTTAAATGACCAAAAATATAAGGGGAAAGGGATAATTCGAAATACTCGAAAGAAAAATGCTCAAGGAATATGCTCTGGTTGGAATGGTAAGCTGGTAACCTGAACTATGTTATCATATTTTTAAAATTTCTTCGCAAACTCCACAATAATCAATAAAATTACCTTTTATCCCTTTTTTAATATGCAACTTAACACATGGAGGATTTTTATTGGGGAAAATATTTAATTAAAAGTGAATAAAAATTCAATTTTACCTTTTACTGCATGTTGTCGTCATCTAAGATATGTGTCAATTTAGTGTTGATTGTTGGGGGGCTGGCTATGGTCATGCTAACCAAAGGCCTGGGGGGGGGCAGTTGTCGTATATGTGACATGTCACAAGGATTTAAACCTTGGTTACGTTTCTTGACCCCCCACTCTTTTGTTAAACATTGAACATGTGGGGGGGAGACACAAAAGAATATGGGTTGTCGATCTGGAATGCCAGGCACGTGATCAACCTGAAATAACACATGTGCTTTATTAGTACAACTATACAATAAAACTTATATAAAATAAACCTATTATTAAATTTTGTAATAAACTTTAATAATATCATTTTATTTGATGAAATTAAACACTAATATTTAAGATTTATGTTAAAAAACATAGAACCTAAATAATCTAAACAACACACGAACCCAAAAAATGAAAATAAAACAAAATTATAAACTAGTTTGAATGTTTATTCCAATTTTATTTACCTAATATACAGAGAAAGCTAAAAACTTAATAAAAACCTAACCACCGAAAATTTTATTTCTAAATTTTTATGAAAATTTGGACTATGTTACAACATCTAGCTCCATTTGGGGATTGTGTTTCCCTGTGAGACACTAAAGAATGGAAGGCCGTGTTCCTTTATTGGGTTACAAATTCATTATTTTAAAATAAATTAATAAAACACTTCTGATGAATGTTATTTTCCCTCATAAATAATAGTAAGACTTTTCTTCTCCTTTCATGATTAATCTGTAATTGAAGAAAATGAAACACTACCAATTGTTTAGAATTTAATATGTTTTTATAGACTGGGACCAGATAAGGATAAAAATATTTTCACTCATTAAAATTTACTTTGGAATTGTTCATGGTAATGCAATCATAAATTTAGCTAAGGACTCAAATTTATAACTAGTGTTATGTAATTCAAGGTTTTAGGATTTCAAAGGTAATTATTGAGGTTAAAACAAAGGAGAAAACTAATTTAATTGAGTATTAGAATAAAGATACTCATTGGAAATATCCCTCATTTTTATGGTGTTGCTACACTACCAAAAATGTCCATATCCTATGGTGTAGTCACCTTGACATCACATGCCTTGCTTCACTGCCAGCGAGCGTCCATAGCCTCGATGAAGATACATACATTTCCCACTTTAATTTACTTTCACCATCCCTTTAAATTAGTTTAAAAATCTTTAGGAGATGGGGGCAATCAATATGTTTTTCACATTTAAGGGATGATGCATTTTTATCAAGGATGAGTTAGAAATACCTAAGTTATAAAGTATACTCATAATGTTTTTCATTCCCTCAAATATAACTCCATTCCTTCCTATTATCCCCATTTGTGGGATAACTAAGGAGATTGTGTCTCGAGGCCATCAAGTTATAGATATGGAGTGTCAAGAGACTACATGACTAGCGGTATCCTTTTTCACAGATGGAGACCCTTCTCACCACTAAAAAGGTCGTATATTTTCAGATGGCATCCACCACACTAGATGGCTTTCGAGAGGTACTGGGCCTTGCTCCATGAGGTACAAGTCAGGTATTATGGTAAGTGTCATTTGAATATTTGAGGCATTTGATTATGTTGTATCTTATATTGCCTTATATTTCATGATACATGCTTGGAAATTATGCCTTTTTCCATGTTTCACCTTGGTGGTTGGCATTGTTCCCTAATAAGTGGTCTTCCTTGGGAATGGGTTTTCTACTAGGAACTCCCTTGAAGATCCATCATATCGTTCCCGACCATACTTACCACTTTCCATCACTTAAACCCCCTTGCCTCCTTATCTATTGGGACTTTAGGGTGTCTTGACCCAAGAAGGAGTTGTCCCTCATTATATGGGAAGAAGGGGATGAAGTCATAGAGGGATTGTTGTTGGGTAAAAAATAAAATCCTATGTATAAACCTTTCAGATGTTTTTCTTAGGGATCCCCCAAGAAAACAATGAAACAATTATATGTAAGAAAAGGGGGACCAGCAAGAATAATGATTAAACAATGCTTAAAGGGTTAGTTGGAGGATAGGAGGTCTCATCATGAGCTGACCTATCATGATCATGGATATTTATTGGTATGACATTACCATCATATGGTTACCAAGCCAGGGTAATGGATCTCAGTTCCATGGTTGAGAGAAAGGGGGTCTCATCATGATCCAACCTTCTCATTTTCACTAGGAATTTATGAGTGACATTGTAATTATATGGATGCCATGCTAGGAAAGTGGCCTTCAACTTGTCCCTGAATTTTGAAAGAAACAAAGAATGACAAAATGATGGGATTGGAAAAATTGCATTGCAAATGGAGGTGCCACACACCCTCTACAAAGGAACCCATGAATGAGACACTACAATCCCTTGTATTTCATGAACCCCATTCCCATTGATTCTTGACCCTTAACCACTTCATCCACTTTACATTTATTAAAGAGGAATATCTTGGAAACACTGCTTGACCTAGGGAAAGATCTACCCAATAAGACATCTCGTCAACCCTCCCATATCCAAGATTGGAAAGTCGCATAATGTCTTTGGGCACTTAATATTTGTTTGACAGTGTAATATTTGATGCACATGCTTAGGTGTCTAATTTATTGACTTTATTTACTTATCATGATATTTTGACTTGAGATCCTTGGAGGGCATGCTTATTTTTCTTTGTAGGACCTAGTTGGTGGACAATTTTGGAGGAACAAGCCTAGCTTGGGATTCACTGGGGATTGAAGCCCATAGGTGGATGCCAAGGGCTCACATGTCAGATGAGAGAGACATACCTTTGGAGGCCTATAATACTTTGTGTATGACATAGCCTAGAACTCACATGCTAAACATTTTTCCTAGGAGAGGCAAAATGTCACCTTTAGAGGCATGATGTCACCCAGGAGGGATAGGGTTTGGTGGTGAGGCTATCATTTATTGGCACAAGGAATTTTTTAGGAGAATAAGGTTTTTAACATGAAGAAAATGACTCTGATGATTGACATGTGAGATCGATTTACTTATCATGATATTTTGACTTGAGATCCTTGGAGGGCATGCTTATTTTTCTTTGTAGGACCTAGTTGGTGGACAATTTTGGAGGAACAAGCCTAGCTTGGGATTCACTGGGGATTGAAGCCCATAGGTGGATGCCAAGGGCTCACATGTCAGATGAGAGAGACATACCTTTGGAGGCCTATAATACTTTGTGTATGACATAGCCTAGAACTCACATGCTAAACATTTTTCCTAGGAGAGGCAAAATGTCACCTTTAGAGGCATGATGTCACCCAGGAGGGATAGGGTTTGGTGGTGAGGCTATCATTTATTGGCACAAGGAATTTTTTAGGAGAATAAGGTTTTTAACATGAAGAAAATGACTCTGATGATTGACATGTGGATTTGGGAATCCTAAGTACACTCCTCCATCACCAATGACTTGCTCCTAGTGCCAAAACGTCCCCTAAAGGGGTGACGCCAACTTAAGTTAGGATTTATTTTTGTGTAAAAGTAAATTTTAAGTGAGTTGTTTAATATTTTTTTGTAAAAGGGGAAATATTATGGTTGTTTACCCCTATTCTTGTGTTTTACCTTAAAATTATGTGGACAAACTATTTTGGATACATTTTGTATAAATAGAGATCATAAGATGTCATTTCATAACATAACTCTCCCATTGTGAGAAGTATTGGGATGAAATTTTCGCTACTCTTGGTGATTTTGGTGTATCTCTCTTGTGGAATGCCTTTTGATGAATGTCTCTTGGTGAATGGATGAGGACGAGTGATGTGCACCCCCTAAAGGCTTTCTCTCTTGAATCTTAGATGAATGTTGCATGGCAACTAGGGTTTGATATCTCCTTTTCTTGGATTAGGTAAAGCAAAATATGCATAGGCTATTTATTTATTGCTTACTTTGGTTATTGTTGGTGGGAACCCTAGGGAGGAGTATGCTAGATACACCCTCCATCATTTCTTCATCTCTTTGTTAAATTTTTAAGTATTTCATGTTTGCAAGGGTTGTTAGGAGGAATACAAGTGTGTATACCCTCCTTGATTTACCCTAAGTTTGGCTAGAATACCATAGGGAGCAAGAAGGTTTACACCCATAGGGTTGTTTTTTATATAACTTGTGCTTTAAGACCCCATTCACCCAATTTTAAATTCACTAATTTGAATATTCTTGCATTGGAGAAATAAAATATTGCATTAGGAAACGTGATTTCTTGTCGTATTAAACTTTGCAACTTGGATTTTGTTCCTTGTGATTAGAGAAATCCCAGAACTAACTTCCCTTGTTCTCTATGTGGTGAGTATGGAAATTATACTCACCACTTCCCCCAAATTTCCGATTAAAAACGGATGAAAGAATCCATGAACACACAATGCCCTCTGACGTCGCCTACCCCTCAGCATGTCCCACGACATTATTTGCAACCACCACCTCCGACCATTTTGAAAAACCCTATTCCTCACCAAGGTGTGATGAATACCCAACAAGAGATAAAGTTAGCCCCACCACAAATGGGGAAATATCAAAACCCAGGTCCCAATCAACCCATAAATCCAGTCGATTGTAGTATCCTCCTTACCAGCGAAGAAGAGATTCTTCTACAAACATGCAGCCATCCATACGACATGCCTCCTAAATCTACCCCAACCATCTCATAAACAACTCTCGCTACAATCAGACAACCATTTATGATCCCACACCCTAATACTAAACCAAATCCTCGTATACCCCGCATACCTCTATGACAGAATGTACATAACCCTCAGGCTAGGACAACCCATAACTATAGTCTGGTTGACAACTTAGCATAGTCTCATGCAACCATGTTTGTGTTAGAGGTCCTCCAAACATGTCCCTCACAGTGCAAATCCTTTATTTCCTCCTTGGGGGAAGTCGACCCTACTGATACTTGACTAATCACCTTTGACTTAGATAGTGGAGAACCACACATTCCCACTCTGGTAGCCTTTCAGATACTAGTTAAGATCCAAAACATCGCAGTTCATCGGTGCATCATCAATGAAGGTGCATCCACATGTATCATGTCCAAAGTAGTATGGAAAAAAATCGGCTCACTTGAGCTAGTTCCATCTACCATCACCCTGAGATCTTATGATGATCAACCATCATCCCCTGAAGGGCTCTTCCAAAATGTCCCCTTCAAACTTGGGGAAAAAACCATCTTGATTGACATTGAAGTTATCGATGCCCCACTTGATTACAATATCTTGTTTGGACGTAGCTACATGTATTCTATGAAGGCGGTAGCCTCTTCTGTGTTTCATACGATGATGTCCCCCCACAACGGGAAAATTGTCACCATTGACCAACTTACACATTACAAGCCCAATCATTACGCCAACATTGATAACATCCTCCCCCTTGTCTGCACTAGCTCAAATGTTTTTTCAATAATTGATGTTGGTCCTGGAATATTCAAAGACACATCCTTGTTAGGAATTTATCATGGAGCACCACCTCTCCTAAACCCATCTATTTCAGCACAAGTGT
>CBVK0101668276.1:0-11492 GCA_900067695.1 Picea abies
CATATGTTCAAGAGAAGTCCAACCTAAACAAGCCTTCTATTGAGTCGGCCATCTGCAGTCCTCAAATTCCTATTATGTCAGCCTTCCCTAAGTGAGTTCTGAATCATTTTTGTACTTTGATCTAATTCAAATCTGTTACATATTTCATGTCATTTATGGGAGATACATTAAGGCCCTCCCGTGAAGAGTCTTTTCATGTCGACTTCAACTTATTATCCAGGAACAAGACTTAGAAATTAGTTAGTACCTTGGAACTTGCATGCCTCAATGGCAAGTCTCCTCATTTTCAATAGCGAGTTCACATCATTGACCCTTGATTGGAATATTCCATTGAGTGTTCAACTTCAACTCATTTATTCACATTCGTTAGATTTTACTAGAGTACCTTGGGAGTCATTGATATCAATGGTGATTTCCCTCGCACTTGTTAACGATATTCATTAATGACCAGTGATCAAGTGGTTTCTACCATGTTCGACTTCAACACCTGTAATCACATGGCTAGATTCGTACTTTGGAACGATTGAGATGAAGACCCTACATCTCACCATATCGGTCCAGGTTGCGATGGAGTATTCATAAGTTTGTGCTGACACATAGATCCACTGTGTATGTCTCGTGGCTATGTCCAAATTTAAATTTTTAGAGCGTAGATCCGCAGTGTATTTCTCGTGGCTATGCTGAATGATGATGACATGGATCCACAGTGTATGTTTAGTGGCCATGACTCACTTGACACTTATTATTAGAGTCACTTGTAGTCTAATTATGGGAATGCCTACCTCAGAAGATGGTATATTATGATGCAGATGCTTGATTGTTTGCAAGTTCCCGACCGATGTGATCCTTGTTTTCGATACACACATTTGACAAAGTATTTCAATTGTCACAGGTTCCAACTTCAGACTTTGAGGGGCATTGTATTACACATTATTTTGGTCACCCCTATGATCAACTGACGATATGTGCATAAGTCACTTCCACGTTCCCTAAAGATACTAAATGAGACTTTCTCCATGAGAAAAGTGGATTATATTTTCTTCCTTAAAAACCATATCTAAGGAGATCGTCACACCCTACTGAATGCTTGGGGTGCGACGATGCCTGATCATCACACATTGCACCAAAACTAGACTACGACGTCATCACATGTTGCTTGTGCATGGTGTGTGATGATTCTCAAACAAAGGGAAAAAGAGGAAATTCACGAAATTTCTAGAAGGAATCTTCTAGAAGATGAGGTGGCCTCTGATCAGTTTGGATCTTGCTCGCTTATATGATTTAGTGGGATAATCCTAATCTCCTCATCCATCCTTCTTTCACCCTATATAAAGAGGGATATCTCATGGGAAATGCTAGGTTGGGTTATGCATGAAGAATTCTGCTGTAGATTGTACTTGAGATAGCTTTGCTTTAGCTCTCCAAGTCAGGTTGTGGATGCTCTTCATAAAAAACATTGGAGCAAAGGCGTGTGTGTTGAAGCAAAGAGCCATTGGAAGGGACCTTGCAACATCAAGGCATGGGTTGTATTCTCCATTTTCATTTAATATAATGCAATAATATATTTCTTCCCTATAAAGGTGTCTCTACTTTTATTGTATAACTCCTTGATTATAAAGGTGTCTCTACTTTTATTGTATAACTCCTTGATCTTATACATATAATTCATTGGAATATATAATCGTTGTTCTCTCTCCTTGTTAGTTTGTGCTTCTTAACAGGTCCACCATCCCACAAATCCAAAGATGGAGCAAAAATGATGACACTAGCGAGGATCAAACGTCGTTTAAATGGTATGCCATTTGTCCCTCTCTAAACTAGTTTTAATGACAATGAAATCTAAGGAGAAACTTGTATTCTACCCTGTTTTGTTCTAGCTTCTTGTTGAAGTTAGGGAGATTAGTTTGTGTCTACACTTACCGATTTGTTCGATAACAAAATTGGCGACCATACTGGGGAATGTCCTCTTGTGGTTTTTTTCTTCTTATTTTCTTTTAGCTTGCCTGATTTTGGTCAATTTCATTCTCTGAGTCTTTGGGTGATCCATCTTGACTCCCTGGTTCTGAAAGTTCTTGAGAAACTCTATCCTTTTTCCATTTTTTCCTTATATTCAGTCATCGTCGCACCCTGCTTATGTGAACCAAAGTGACGACGTCGCACGTTGCTTTTCTACAGCCTGCGACGATTCCTGTAGACATTTCTGGAGTGATAGTCAACTTTCTTCTCCTTGCCCAGATTTGTCATTACTTCTTGGGGTGAACTTTTAGTCTTGGTGAATGATTGATTTGCATCTTTTAGTCTGAATTTGATTGTTTCTCAAGTATTAAGAGTTTTTTTCATAAGCTTTATAAGTTTTATAATTACTTCTTATTATTGCAAGGGTATAATCTCAAGGCTTTGCCCCTGAGTGCTTTCTAGATAAGTTGGATTGATATTTTTTGAGTTTTGGATTGTTGTTGATTTGAGAACAATTTTTGTTTGGATATGACAAATAAGTTTTCTTACTTTTCATTTTTTCTTGCATTATGAGTTTAGTTTGGGAAATAGTGTTGTGATTGCATTGATCTTCTTGGACAACTCTTTCTTTTTGAATTAGATCTCTGTTTTCATTTGGAAAGGAAAGAATTGAAGTTTATTCTTCTATTGGTAGTCCTTACAAGAAATTTTTTCATTCAAATATTTGTTGAAAAAGAGTCATTCGGAAAACTTGGTAGCTTTGATTGTTTGGAATCAATATCATTCAAAGATTGAAGAAATTGTGTTTTGTAATTTGTTGTATTTTGAAAAAAGAAACCTTCTCCCTTATGTAATTAGAGTTCATTGAACAAAAAAATTGCATCTCATATCTCTTTGCATTTTGTTGGGTCAAGGTCAAATTCTTCCTCAATTTCATTTCCGTTTCCCTTTTTGAGTAAGCAATAACCATTAAAATTTAGCGGAATTTTAAAATCTATCTAGAAACTTATTTTCTAGAAATTTTATACACCAACATTAGCTAGGATAACACTCTAGAATAGTTTGTGAGGCACACTCTCCAAAGCATCAAAACAAACAATAGTATCTTATGATAGGGAGAGTTTAAGTCCACTTGCTACATTTTGTCCCGAGAATCCCTTCAATCACGAGGTCACATTAGGGCCGACAAAGTTACTCACCCTGCTTTTTTTGTCTTGGTGTAGAGATTGTGTGTATTATTAGGGGTTACTTGAGAAGAAAATTGTGTGCGAACCTTCTCAAGTCGATTTCAATATGCAGGATTGTAAATCGGTCTGGGTCCCTGTTCCTATAGGTGTAAAGTTATTTGTGGATCAATGTCCCAAGACACAGGAAGAGGAGGAGGACATGTCTCGTGTTCCATATGTGAGTGAAGTTGGCAGTTTGATGTATGCAATGGTCTGTACTAGACCAGACATTGCACATGCAGTGGGAGTTTTGAGGAGGTATATGTCAAAACCATGGAAGGAGCATTGGACATTAGTAAAGAGGGTTTTCAGGTATTTGTGTGGCACTATTAGTTATGGATTTTGCTACCAAGGAAGACCAGGATTGGACAGAGTGTTGAACATACACGACTTTATGGATGCAGACTGGGTTAGAGATTTGGATCGTAGAAGACCTATAAGAGGGTATATTAACCTGTTTGGAGGAGAAATCAGTTGGATGCACAAAAGACAATCTGTAGTGGCACTTTCAACTACAAGAGCTTAATACATGGAAACCACTCATGCAAGCAAGGAAACAATATGGTTATAGAGATTGTGTTCAAGTATTGGGTTAGTACAACAAACTGTAAGGATAGATTGTGACATTCAGAGTGTAATTTTTCTGGCGAAGAACCCAACTTATCATTCAAAGACAAAGCATATTTATGTTCAATATCACTTTGTGAGAGGCATGGTTGAAGAAAAGAAGGTGTTTCTGATGAAGGTGGACACTTTGAAGAATGTTGCAGATTCATTGACAAAATATGTGAGCACTGAAAAGTTCTCTTGGTTTAGAGGATCTATGGGTATTATTTCCCTGGATTGTTGATTATGTAACCTTGTAACCCCTTGTATGCAAAGAAAACAACAAGTGGGAGAATGTTGGGTATGTGTTATATTCTTTGCATGGTGGGAGTAGTTTTTTACGTCTATTTTTGGACGGTTTTCGGCACATGGTTTTCATAGATGGTTTTCTATTTCTAGTTAAGGAATTAGGGATGTTGACTAATCCAGGTTATTAGATTAGGGTTTTGGATTCTACAAGATCCTATCTATATATTGTATTGTAAACAAATTATGATGTGAATGAATATAGAATATATTGGTTTTCTTGGTTTGGGTTTTCAAGGGAAAACCTCTGTGTAATGTGTATATTTTTCATTGTATCTTTTCTATTGTTTATTGAAAATCCATTTACAGTAAATAATTGTACAAGGTTAAAATCTACAGTTTGTTAATCCAAAACCTTATTGGGAAAATAGGTCACTAAGTTCCAATCTCTCTTTTAATGAACAATTTGTTTTACAATTACTAGTGTTACTCTTTAATGGAAAAATGTTAGTTAAAAATGATGAATTCTCAACATGATGCATCTCATAAAGAGAAATCAACAATATCACTAACCTCTTGGATGCTCAAACTTGATATTGGAAAACATGGATAGACTTAAAGGTTGAGTTTTATTTGGCCAAATCAAATAGCTTTATTTTAAATCATTAAAGAGCTAGTCCCTCCTAATCTCTAGTCTAAGTTTGGGCTACAAATACACGTTTCTTTCTTAATGGAGAGATTAGAAATTAAACAATTTAAGGCCTTTAAAAAATAAGGCTTAATGATGACTATAAATGATCGTATCAAAATCCCAAATGCTATATTAAACAAGTTATGGAAACTTAAATCAAAGTAGAAAACTTACTCTTGCATATGCAAGCAAAAGAAAACATTATTGGCTTTATAAATGATTGTCATTTTTCTCTTTTCTGGGGCAACCGACTATCCTCTGAACACCGGCTCCCTTCCTTGTTTTGCCATTCCCAATCTAGGGCCCGTCTACCGATAACGATAATGGTTGAATTTAAACGTGGAGCACAAAAATTTCCAAGGAAAAATCCTGAAAAACAATAGATAATTTGGAGAGCTGTGGTTCAGATTCAGTCATTATAAATTGTAAAACTATAATGTTATAAAGTTAGTAAACTTTAAAATAGAATCGCTGCCCATTCTGGCAAACCGGAAAATGACGACCTTTTCTGATACACATAGGTTTAAAATATATAAATTGTAAAAATAAAATCTACTTATAAAGAGAGAGGTACTCATAATTATTTTAATTTGGTATATAATTATTTTCTTAATATATTTAAAAAAAATAAAATATTTTAATATATACTAATATATTTTATAATATTAATATATTAAATATATATATTGATTTGAATTTATTTATGATTTTATTTATCTTTAATTAATAAAAGATTAAAACAGTGTAATGACTAAGTAGGTAGTAATATATGGATGATGTAATATATTAAAAGTTATATTCATATTTTAAAATAATATTAATATTAATATTAATATATTAAAAAATAAGTTAATATTTTTTAATATATTATATAATATTAATATTTATAATATATTTTATAATATTTTAAATCAATATAAATTAGAGGGGAAATAATTTTGACTTGAATTAATTTTAAAAACATAATTTAAGAATAGATATAAAAATAATAGTTAATAAATTATTAAGAATATTTTGTTTGTTATTATTCTTTACATTATCATGCAAGATGTTGATCACTTTCCACTATCCTAAGAATCTCATTTAGAATGTAATTCCATAGATTTTTTTAGTGAAGTTTAATTTTATTTATGGTCTTCTTCAAAATAAATACCCACTTATAAAGATGTATAGAAGTCATGGAATAATTCTTTTGGTTAAATTTCTTTATATTCTAGATCATATTACAATGTAGGAACATTCAAGATTTTAGACCATTAAAAATATATATAGATATATACATTTTACTTATAATTTGAAGAAATTGAATGATGAAAAATAAATAATTTTGCTTTTGTAGTTGTATTGATTTTACAAATATAGTTTATTTTAACTTTACATTATTTAAATATGAGAAAAATTAAATGAAATAATTGGATAAGGTTAAACAAATTAAAAACTTAATTTTAGTTGTTCCCGAGGTGTAGGACAGTCAGTGACAAAGTGTGTTCTAAAGCCACTCCGTGTTGAAAAGTAATTGGTTCGAAACATGCCGGGACAAAAAATCCAACCATGTTAAGGGTTGGTGTGGCTTAATCCCGCTGCCAGGAAAGTCCAAACAAATTAACAAACAAAAAAAAAAACCTTAATTTTAGTTGGATGAAGTTAAATACTTTAAATTTGATAGGAATAATTTTTAGTTGATATAGGTGTGATTAGTAGCTCTCTCATTTGTAATCTTATAATAGATTATTTTCTCATTATTTTTTAATATTACAATTGAGTGATTTAAGAAGTTAGAGTTCTTATTTGATCAAGATTTTGAAGATTTGGATCAATATAGGATTGGACATCCTTCCACCATACATTAAACTTGGATCATTGTGAAACTCTACTCATACCTAAAGGTTAAACTAAACTTGGATAATTAGGAAATTGTGCTCATTCCTAAAGATTATCAATAAAAGTCTCAAGAAGCTTATCATTATTAAATATACTGTAATGTACATGCTACATGTAAGGGTATGAAAATTATACATTATTTTCAAAAGCTATTTGTGTAAATTTCATATTTTAAATGAAGTTCAAATTTAGTATAACAACTTTGGTTATCTAATCATATAAATATATATTATTATTATTTATTAGGTTAAAATTAATTAGGTGATATTAAATAGCTTTGATTTTCCATTGTATCTTTTCTATTCTTTTACTGAAAATCTGTTTGCAGTAATAATTGTACAAGTATAAAATCTACACCTGCAAGATTCAAATATTTATGATGTCCCTTTTCTCTTTATGGTGCTTCCTTGTGTAAATCCATGACATGTATGAAAAACATTCAAAAATTCACTGTGGGATAAAAACTACCTCAAGTTTCTGTCGAAGATACTCAAAGGTATTCCTTGGAAAAGGTTTGGTGAAGATATGTGCAATTTTCTCTTTTGTCCCAATATACTCAACGTTGATGTTCTTCTCTGCAACATGTTCTCGTAGAAAGTGAAACTTGATCATAATATGTTTCGTCTTGGAGTGCATTGTTGGATTGTTTGTGATACTGATGGCGCTAGTGTTATTACAAAATATCAGAATGGGCTCATCATATTCAACCTGTATATCATTCAAAGTTTGTTTCATCCATAGAACCCAAGCACAACATGTTTCTGTTGCAATATAATCTGCTTCTGTTGTAGACAAAGACATTGATGATTGTTTTTTGCTCAACCATGATACCAGGCACTCACCCAAGTAGAAAACTGCTCCACTTGTACTTCTTCTGTCATCAATGCAACCTGCCTAGTATGCATCTATGTAGGCAACAAGAGATAGATCATTCCCTTTTGGATAGCATAATCCAAACTCTTTAGTACCTTTGAGATATTTGAATATCCTCTTCACTGCCATAACATGTGATTCCTTTGGTGTTACTTGAAACCTTGCAACATGTCCAACTGCCTGCATAAAATCCGGTCTAGAAGCTATCACATAGAGTAAGCTGCCAATCATTGATTTGTATTGTCTTTGGTCCGCATCCTTAGAATCATCTTCCTTAATTAACTTGCAAGTGGTCTGCATACGAGTATTGGCTAGTTTACAATCTTCCATTCCAAACCTTTTCAACATTTCTTTGATATACTTGGTACGAGAGATGAAAATACCATTGTTGCTTTGACATATCTGTAGTCCCAAAAAGAAAGACAACTCTCCAAGTAATGACCTCTCAAACTCATTTTGCATATCTTTGGAAAATTTCTAAGTCATCCTGTCATCATCACTTCCAAAAATAATATCATCAACATAAACTTCAATTATCAGGATAATATCTTGATTTACCTTTATGTACAGATTGTTGTTTGCATTTCCTTTCCCGAACCCTTGCTGTTGTAAGTACCTGTCCAGTCTTGAATACCATGCTCTGGGGGCTTGTTTGAGACCATATAGTGTCTTCTTCAACCTTTAAACATAATTTTCCTTTTCTGACAACTGAAATCCTTCTAGTTGCTTGATGTATACTTCTTCTTCTAACTCTCCATTTAGAAAGGTTGACTTTACATATGTATACTTCTTCTTCTAACTCTCCATTTAGAAAGGTTGACTTTACATCCATCTGATACACCTTGATATTTTTGGAGCATACATACGCTAGAATCAACCTTATTGCTTCCATTCTCTCAACTGGGGAAAAGGTCTCTTCAAAGTCTATACCTTCAACCTGAGCATATCCTTTACATACCAATATTGCTTTGTTCCTGGTAATTTGTTCCTCGTTCAATTTGTTTATGAAGACCCACTTTGTACCAATCACATTTTTTTTATTCAACCTTGGAACAAGTTCCCATGTATCATTCTTCTCTATCTGGTTCAATTCTTCATTCATAACTTTGATCTAGTATTCATCCATACTAGCTTCTTCCAAACTACTTGTCTCAATTGTGGATAACAGTGTTAGGTGTTGTTGTTCTGGTGAACATATTCTTCTTCGGGTTTCAACTCCTGCATATTTATTCCCAATGATCAGTTCTAGTGGATGATTTTTCTGCACTAGTCTGCTAGGTGTCTTTGGTGGTGGCTGAAGATATTGTTGCTCTTGCTCTACCTCTGAATGTTGTTCTTTTTCATCTACTTCTTCTTTTTTCAAATCTTCAACGTCTTCCTTTCCACTAAATCTTTGCTTCCTTCTTTTGTCCTCCGTCCATCTATTTCATCAATTGTCACATTGAAGCTTTCCACTATTCTGTTGACTCTTATATTGAAGCATTTGTATGATTTTGTTTTTCTTGAATACCTAACCAGTATGCCTTTATCAACTCGAGAGTCAAATTTTCCAATCCTGACATCTTCTCTTTTGATATAACATTCGCTTCCGAACACTCTAAAATCATTCACATTTGTTGGTCTTCCTTTCCATAGCTCGTAGGGAGTTTTATCATTATTATTTCTGAGCATTCCTCTGTTCTAAATATGAACTACTGTATGTACTACTTGTACCCAAAAGAGGTCCTTCAACTTGGAATATTTCAACATAGTTCTGGCCATTTCTTGTACTATTTTGTTTTTCCTTTCGACAACTCCATTTTGCCGAGATATCCTAGTTGCTGAGAATTGTCTCTTTATCCCATGTTCGCTACATAAATCTACAAATTCCTTTGATGTAAACTCTCCTCCATTGTCTAATATCAAACAATTGATTTTTTATTCTGTCTCAGTCTCAACCATTCCCTTGTATATATTGAAGTGTTCAAATGCCTCTAACTTCTTCCTGAGAAAGCAAACTGCAATCATCCTTGTGTAGTCATCAACCATGAACATAAAGTATTGTTCTCCATTTAATCCCTTTGTTCTTGTCGGTCCACATAGATCTGTATGTACAATCTCTAACGATTTTTTTGTGGAGTACTCCTTTAATTTTAACTTGGTATTGGTTTGTTTTCCCTATAGACAATGCTTTCATAGAGTATTTGATGGCTTCGAGATGTCAGACATTTCTCTTACAACTTCCTTTCTGTTGATTTTGACAAGATTATGAAAATTTTATGTGACCCATTCTTCTGTGCCAGAGCCAACTTTCATTATCCTTTCCTAGGAAACATCTTTCCTAGGAAACATCTTTCCTTTCCAATTTAATTTAGTACATACATATTGCTTGGAGTTCTTAAAAATGTAGCCACCAACTTGCCTGATCTTGCTTTCCTTATCTCACATTTATCTGAGTCAAACATAAGTCTGTGTCATTCACCACACATTTGACTTACACTTAGAATATTGGTCTTCATGTCTTCGACTAGTAGAACATTTTCTGCCCTGGTATCCTTGCTTCCAAGCTTGACTGTGCCTCTTCCTATAATTTTGGTTGAGTTGTCATTCCCAAATGAAACTGATCCATCCATTTCTTTCTTCAATGTTAGAAACCCGTCCTTATCACCTGTCATATGCTTTGAGCAACCACTGTTAACATACCATCCACATTTCTTGTGTTGATATTGTAAGGCAAGCATGCATTCTTCAATGTTGAATTGATCCTGCTTCCTTATCCATATTCTTTGTGGTTCCTGTCTATGACTATTGATATTCTATTGTGATTTTCTAGGAGGAACTATCAATCTACAATATTTCGCCATGTGTCCATAGTTGTTGCACTTGTAGCATTCTACTTCAACAATCAAGGATTCAAATTTGTTATTGCTTCTGCTCCGTGCCTCATGAGACCTTCTTGGATAACCATTTATTGTGTAGCGTTCATAGCTGCTTATGTTCTTGGTATTGGTTCTACAGTTCACAACTTTGTGGCCAAAATTATTACATGAATAACATAAACCAAGAAAAATAGTTTGATACATGGGGGTGGAAGATCTTCTGAATGGTGTTGCTCTTTTGAATCCTTCTTCTTCTCGAAAATCACTCTATTGCTAGTTGCTGCTGATTTTGAATCTTTTGGGTGGTGCAGTGTCTCTATGATCTTATTCCTTGTTCCTCTTTCCTTCTACCTTCTTCGGAGAGCCTTTGATTATTTTTGCATATCTTCTTTGTTATGTTGTCTTGGAGCTTGAGCCTTTCTCTGTCTAGTTATATCCTAGTCCGGATCTGTCATAATATGGCCTTTGAATACTAATGATCTTATCCAATACTTTGGTGTTGTTCTGTTGCATGTTCTTCTTCCGAACATCTTTTCTTAAAGTGATTATTTCTGCTTCCAAGCCTTCAATCATTTTGTCCTTTTCATCTAACTGAACTCTGAGCGCTTGTTTAATTCTTTTGTCTTCTTCTACTTGGATTTTTAATTTCCCAACCATCTACTCGAAGTCTTTGTAATTAGAATTCTGAGATCCTTGTTTCCCTTTTAGTTCTTCCTTGAGTGACTTGATTTTCTTTCTTTTAGTCCTTCCTTGAGTGACTTGATTTTCTTTCTTTTAGTCCTTAGCTCTTCTAGGGCACTGATTAATTCTGCTATGAGATTGACTTCTCCTTCTTCTTCATAATATTCTTCAGAAACTTCTTCTGCCATGAAGAGTACTCTATATATATCACTATCATTGTCTTCATCCTCATCTAATGATGATCCAAGTGGATATTGGTGGCCACCCAACTATTCCAACTGGCTCCTCTTGTCCATTTTTAGTTCAACACGTTCTTTTGCACTTATTTGTAATTGTGGGTTATACACTTCTAGGGATGTTTGAAGCCCTACACATCTTCCAGGTGGATACTAGTGGCCTCTCACCTAATCCAACTGGCTGATTTTGTATGTTTTCATGTCAGCACATCTTGATGTACTTCTAGGGCCGTTTTGG
>CBVK0101668333.1:0-30128 GCA_900067695.1 Picea abies
ATATGGTAATACCATATCTCGTGTAATTTTTTTTTAAAAACTTAATTCCATCGTCGCAATATCGACGATAGTTCATTGGAAAAAAAATTGCATTTTGACCACCGTGGCAATAGCGACGAACTTTCGTTGCAAGTAGCCACAGTTTTTTGTCGCACATACAACATCTTTGTCGTGACTTTGGTCTTGATGAATCAATGTTGTCGCTATTTCCATGGGTATTCGTCGCAAGTTTCCACGGTTTTTCGTCGCACATACAACATCTGCGTCGTAAGTTTTTGACTTGTAAAAAATTTTCGTCGTAATTGCCACGGTTGTTTGTTGTACTTGCGACAATATTTCATCGGAATTGCGATGATGCAAAGGGTTAAATGAACTTGACGGTGGTGACACATGGAGAGATAATTTCGTCGATGTTTCCATGCACAACTAGATCGTCGATAGAGTGACAAAATTATTCCGACGAAAAAAAAACTCGGCTTTCGTGGAAATTGCGACAAATATGTGTGGCAATATCAACGAAAAATCATCGTAAATTTGGTCATATGTACTATTGTGGGGCCCTCCCATCCCTGCGACCTATTGAACATATGCCACTTGGGAAACCAAGGACAGTGGGGCCCTAAAACTAAAGTAATGTGTGCCTAATGGAGGTCGAAAGAAACATAAATTTAGATAAGAAGGAAGTAAGAGAAGGAGATAAAGGTTGATGAGGAAGTTCTAGTGTGGCCAGAGGGATGACATGACCCCACCTCGAGGTTCTAGGACCCAATATTCCATGTCATCATCCCAGTCAATGAAAAATACTAAAATTTCCAAGAAAATTTGGTGTTTTCCATGTCATTAACTGTAGGCCAATTTTGAAGGCCTAAACAACATTTTTAGTAGTTCAAATTTGTATGTAATTATTTGTCCTTCTAGGAAATACAATTTATTATTCTAAAAAAATAGATCTTGGTGAGATCTTTCCAACAAACTAAATTGTTCGTGAAACAAAGCATGTATGAGGAAGTTACATGCTAAATAGTGTAAGGTAAAAATGAGGCCCAATTGACTTCGAGAGGCCATATGTTCATGCTTAGAAGTCAAATTGGGGCATAAGAGTAGTCCATGGAAAACTATTGAGCCATATAATAAATCCATGGAGTTAAACTAAGATTTTGGGTACCTAAAGGTGCACAGGAGGAAGTAGAAGGAACCTGTAGCATTTAGGGATAAAAAGGTAAATTAGCCAAAACTATAGTAATATGTAACTATCATCGTGGATCTTGGATGAGGGTGAAACTTGGATAAGTTTTTCAAAATAGGGTTTTGAAGAAACCCAATTGAGATTATGTCCAACTCCCAAAAGAGAAGGTGTAAGGGATGCATGAGTATAGCTAAAATTACACCTAGTTGAAAGGTGTTTAGAAAGGGAAAAGTGGCTATACCCAGATGACTATAACTTTATTCTCATGACACAAAATTGAGTGATAAAGTAGTCATTGGAAAGGTGTTGGATAGAGGAATCTAGTTATACACCCAGAACTATGAATTGAGCAATAGAATTCATAGGAAGTCATAAATAATATTTTTGGTGACCTTAAAGGCCAAAAGTGAGCATATGTTCCAGAGTTTTATATTATGGGTTGTAGCTAACAAATGTTGTTTTATGCACTTTCGCAGATGTTATGGTTACAAATAAAATAGAAAAAATGCAAGGAATGCCTGTAGATAAGAGGACCAAGGTAGGGATGTTTCTTCAAAATGTGCATTGATTGCTTGAGGAAGCTACCAGCTAAATACATCTAGACTCAGTGAGCAATATGGAATAATTCCAAAGGAATTTTGATCTAGAAAAATATTTCCATATGACAAATGGTCATATGGAATGGGGATGTTGAGTAAGAGGGAGATAATCTACATTTCATGATAAAGCACGAGTAGTTGGTATGCATGGAGCTGCAACCATGGAAATATGGAGGGATGATTTTCATAGCAGGTGAAAGAGTTTGGAATTGGTATCAAAGATGAGTAGAGACATTTGAGGATAAATGAAAATAAATTAATATATTATTCAGCTTCAACAATGAAGGTGTTGAGAAAGTGAAAAACCTAGGCTGCTACAGGAGATGGTGGCGGCCTCCTCCGCAGCTCTGCACACTCCTTCGCGAGAGCTCGGCCCTCACCCGATCTCGTCCCCCAGACGTTCCTCTGCTTGACGCCCGAGCGACCCCTCTGGCTTCCCCGTCTGGAGCTCCTCCCTCCTCCACTCAACCGCCTCCTCTAGCAGCAGTGACCGGTGTGTCCTTTGCTGCTCCGTCTATTCCAGTTCTGACCTCCTTCAAAGACACGGTCCAAGGCCACTCCTCTGGATTTTCTCCTGTGGTCCGTGAAGCTTCGGATCCAGTGATCCCTGTACCTCGGGAAGCATCGGTCCACGAAGTTTTTTTTAGATCCAATGCTCTGTTTTGCATTTTCAATGGCTTCTAGCCTCGCTTGGTGGATCTACACTCCTGGATTGCTTCAGAATGGACTCCCCTCCTTGAAGACGAAGCCCATGTTCGCCCCTGTGTGAAAGGATTCTTCGTAGTGATTTTTGCCTCTGCTAAGGACAAAGATTTGATCTTCAGTTCTAGGCCCTGGTTCTGGGGCAGATCGAGTTTGTCTCTGTAGCTCTGGACCCCTTCTTTCGACCCCTCCTCAGATTCCATCCCTACGACCCCCGTGTGGGTAAGGCTCCCTAGTCTACCTATTCATTTTTGGGGTGATTCTTCTCTCATCCATATCGGAAATGCTCTTGGAAAGTTTCATAGTAGCAGTCTGGAAACCAAATGTGGCTTCACTACCTATGCACAGATCTGTGTAGAGATGGATTTCAGTAAAGGATTCCCAGCGCAAATCATTCTTCAAGGGATGAACTATTCTTGGACGTAGAAGCTTGATTACGAGAATCTCCAGTTTAGGTGTAGAAGCTGTTTTGAAACAGGGCACTTAGCCAACAAATGTTAGAAACTCCCTGAGAAAAATAGAAACTCCAAGAATCAACGCAAATCCACATGGTGGGTAGGATCTCTTCCTGAGCATCAAAGCATTGAACTGGCTAATGATACCTCAAGCGAGGAAGATACAGAGATAGTACCACAGAAAATGGAGCAAGTCACCTCTGGGAAAGAGAAAAAGCCTCCTTTCCCTAAGCCCAAGGGGAAGGCCCAGGCAGAAATTGATCCAACCACATTGCCAGGCATTTCTCAGCCCGAACACCAGGTCTCAAGATGGGCCAATTTAGCAGATGAAGAAGGCTCCAACTTAACTGATGAAGAAGGCCCACCTCAACCAAAGGAAATCCATTCTCATCAAAGCAAAGAATGGTAGACCGTGCCAAAAAGGAAAAAAAAGAACTTTCAAGTCAGAAAGGATGTAATGACCCGTAGTCGAACCGGGTCATTGAAATAGTATGGTTTTCCAAGCTCAAAAGATATTTCTGTTTTAGTTCATTTAGGTTTGTCCCTCTGAATTACCAGGAAACTTTCATATGTAACAAACGCAGTGGTTTCCCCACTGTTTTTTAATATAAAACTCTAACTGTTTCTGTCAAAAAAAAAAAAAACAATGAAGTTTCTGTCAAAAAAAAAAAAACAATGAAGGTGTTGAGAATTCAGGAGGATAGTATTCTGATATAAATAAATAAATAAACAAAATGCATACATGGAGCTAAGGAGCATCATCTCTAGGGATCAGTTATGCAATTTGGAGAAAAACCTCCATTATTGCTATCAAAAGCGCACAATGAAAGCATGGTATGAATTTTAGAACTTTAGGGGTGAGGTAATGAAGGTGTATGTATGCCAAAGAGTGCTAGCAAATGCATAAAGAAATCAATTATGTGAAAATTGGTTCTAGAAGTATATAACCATACTTCCGGGGGAGGCATTACATAAATCTAAGTATATTCTAGAATTGGATAAAGTTCAAGAGTAATTGGAGATAGTGGAACAAGTACCACTAGGTGGATACCAATATATTTAGATTCTTTTACAACACTCAAGGAATGATGATAGAAATGAATGGAATTGTTGATGCTTATAGAGAATTTTGGGTGCATTCCAAAGGTGCTGAGTGTTTTTTCCAAAGTAGAATGGGATATCAAGTCAAAAGGATTCAAGCATGGAAGTGATATTTCGAAGGGAAATCAATAAGGGACCATGAAGAAGAAGATGGTTCTATGCTTGGTGTGGAATGCAAAAGAGACAGTTCCTGAAGAGAAACCATATCAAGTGGAAAGGAGCTATTAGTGATATTATAGAAGGCTATAAGTACCAGTGGAAGTTTCCAATGAGATGTAAAAGAAATTTGACTCCTTCAAGGTAGTCTAGATGAAGATGAAAAAGAAGACACATGTGCAACATTATAGTATGCTGAAAAGTTGACTAAGGAAATCAAGATTGAAACCCAATTAGATAAGGTAGGAGAAGTGAATGGTACATGCATCACAAGTGTTGAAAATTTCAACACAATAAGTTTGGATCACATGGATCTAGGAAATAGATGAATGTTGAAGATTAATATCAACATAGTATATGGTTGGAAATGTAAAATGTGGCCAAGAGTGGTTTGGATGGAAAAGTGCTCAGGGCAGAAATAAATCATGCACAATGATTACAACAAGAGCACATGAATCCATTGAGATTTGGGGGAAGCCAGGAACAAAAAAGAGAGTTGTAAAGGATGATATAATTTGATGCAATTGTTGTAGGAAAAATTATGATATGGTTGAATGGACAACCATATATAACACAGGAGGATGAAATGCCTATGAAATCATGAGCATGTTAAGAATGTGTTCTTAGTGCATATTGATATGCATTAGTGAATGTAGATTTGTTAAAATATATATAACATGTTGAAGACTAGGAGTAGTCTATTGTTATATCTATGAATATAAAAGTTGCTAATGATGGTTGTTGTGTCGAGAATAAGACATTATTGCACAGATGAAAGTTTTGCAGATGATGATGTTGCTAATAGTCATCCCTATGAAGAAGATACCAAAAGGGTAAAATTCTGATAAGAGGTTGGTAAAGGAAGCTTGTGAGATTCTACTAGTTACCAGCTAATCGGGTGGCATCAACAAATTTAATTGACAACTATGCAGGTATGAGTTTGATGTACTTATGCTACGTAATTGTTGAAGGGAATTTATGTAAGAATTCCCTCATCCATATGTTATTTTGTGAAGTGATATTATTGTTTTTTTTAAATGCATTTATTGGAATGATTTACCATTCATATGCCATCATAGTATGTCAGGATTTTGTTGGTTATAAGTTAATAACCAAAGTAAGTAAAGGGGTATGACCCTGATATAAAAATGAATGCCATCAAATATAGTCATGGGTGAGACCATGAAATGATTATATATGGAAAGGCTACAGTGCCACACAAGTATTCGATGGATTTCCTACTTATAATTAATGTTTGGACTGTAACCTTTTTTCTAACACTGAAGAGCACCACATAATTATATTCTTGGTGTAGTGTTTGGGTCAAAAAGGAAGACATCTAAATGGTTGAGCATGCAATAGGAAGTGTATGGATGATGTGTTGAGGCATTGACTAGACCTTTTAATTCACCATGGTGGGATGCATGACTTAGATACAGGGAATTCTAAAATGAATGCAAGAGTGCATTGAATAGGTATGCATGAATAAGTTATAAAAGTGTGCAAGTGGTATAGTTGCACACATGCATGCTAATATAGAGTCGTTTGTGCTTGAAGGAATTTGTGATATGTGTTTTGGTTGAATGCAAGAACATGTTATATTTCATAAAAATGATTATAGTAACAGATGAAATTTTTTAATTATTACAAACTTACGAAGTTGAGAACATTTCATGGGTTATTAAACATTGCAATGAAAACATTGTAGGTTAAAGTAGTCACATGAGGGTGGAATACAAGAAAGATCTGTAAGGGAAAAAAAGTAATGAAAATAATGACAACTACATGAAGGAAAAGTTTGGTTGCTAATAAGACATGTGTAGGGAATGATAATTTCATTGCAATTAATAAATTGATTGATAGAATTGATTGAATTGTTAAGTGCAAACAATTCTAAGATCACTTTGTGAGCTTTTGTAATATTACAATAAAAGCACATTGTACATGAAATACTAATAATATGTTTGGTTGAATGCAAGATGGGAGTATTGTAGGAAAAGTGGTCTCAAGTGTGGCACTTTTGAAATCCATAATAAAGATTGATAAATTTTGAGATGTAATCTCATACTTGGGGAAAATTTGAATTTCCTAATGAAACAAATTTGAATTTCTAAATGAAATTGTTATGAAATTATTTCATGATGAATATATGTGTGTGATATAGATGATATGATAGCTATTGAAGTTGGAATGCTTGGGAAGACATGATAATATTGGAGCACTAGATCCTTGTGATTTCCTTAGAGTGTAGACCCTTAGTGGGGGTTACGTAATGAGTTGGCACTCTTCTTGTGTGTGAAAGACTTGGAAAGATGGATTGCCAAAGGAATGTGTAGCAGTGAATGGATTCCTGAGCCTAGAAGGGTGAGTGCAACAAGGAAGAGGAAACTCAAGAAATGTGTATGGCATGGTGGATAGAATAATGAGGGTGTGTCAGAAAGAATCGTGAGATAAATTCTTTCCTGAAGTATCTTTGTGAAATAGAGAAAAATACTCCTAGCTGAAGTATGAAGACATGAACTAGGTTCTTGGAAAGAAGAGAACCAGAAGGAAAACAAGCTTCAATAGCAAAGCCATGGGGATTTTTGAATAATTTTGAATGTACATTGTATATAATGCACTAAGTACATTGCATAAATAAGGGGGAGGGGAATGTAATACCCCAGGCTAAACCTCTATTGTAAATGTACATATGTTTTATAGGCTAATAAAATAGGATATTATAGGCCAGAGTTCCTATGTGATTATTATGGGGGGATATGACTCCACGAGATGGAAAGGGGTTAATGGATTAAGGAAAAGGGTGCTAAGTCAAGGAGCTTAATCCTAGGAATAAAATAATATTATTCCTAAGTCCTAAAGTATTATATAATGATTTATCCTAAGTACCTAAGGGAAGGGAACAAATTACAAGTGGGGGAAAAGGTATTTCCTTGGGTTCCAAGTGTCAAGTTAGGCACATACATATAAATTACGGAGAATTAGTTTAATTCTCATTCATTCCTTCATTTATTCTTGGAAATTTTTCTTACTGGTGGTCCAACATACTTACCAAGACTAGAGAGTGGAGCCATGAAGATGGAGTGACCTTGTAAATCCTTGGTGGGTTGGTTTGAAGAGGCATGTTGTCAGGCCTGTGGAACAATTATCTTGGGTGAGAGAATTGTTGGAATAGGGTTCCTTGTATGTTGGCCTAAGGTGCCATAAATCTTGAGTGAAAATATGTATTCCAAGCATCATAGGACTCATAGACTTCCTATTTGGAATGTTGTTGAAGCCTAGAAGGGAAGTGGGACAATCGAAGGACCGTTGAGAAGAGAAGGGGTACACTTTGTGGGGTGGGACAGGTTGAGGGAAATTCTAGGTTGTGAGATGAAACTGTTTCCAGAGTTGGTGCCATGGGTCTTGCCTATTTTGTTGAGTTTTGTATGGCCATAGTGGGATTGGTGAGAGAAACGTTTCCCTGGTGGATTCATAGCTCCAGCTCATGGGTGACCCACTGCTAAGATTTTATGAGCAGTGCGATCTATGGTTGGGAGGAACGTTTAAGGTCTGTAGCAAGTCTATGATTGCAATAAAAGATACATGTATTTTATGCACTTATGATTATAACTGTGTGTTTATTTATGTTATTTCTATTATGTTTTGTGTGTACAAATTTATACATGCATTCTATGTTGTTAGACTACATTATTTTGTACATGTGTAGGGAATTTAATTAATAAAATGGTATCATAGAGGAAAAGGTTTTGTGTGGCATGGCCCATATTGAGGTTGGGGATGCTACATGTCTAGGATATTTCTCGAATTCATCATGTCCAAGTATGGGATTATGGTTTATACCTTGAAGGTTGAGGCTATTGTCAAATTTCCTCCTCCTCATACCATTTTCCAACTCCAAAATTTGCAAGGGAATACAAACTTCTTGCGCAGAATCATTGTCAATTATGCTAACTTCACAAAATGCTTTATGCGCTTGTTGAAGAAGGGTGTAAATTTTGTGTGGGATGACCAATCTCAATGGTAATTTTCTACCTTGAAGAAGGTCTTGATGTCAAATCCCTTACTGAGCCCTCCTGACTATGGTCATGACTTCTTTCTCTATCTCATAGCCTCTAAATCCACTATAGGAATGGTGATCATCCAAGAAGATGATGTGTAATGAGAGAATACCATTTAATATATTAGCAAGGGACTGGCCCGTGTTGAGCTTCGATATTCTCATGTTGAGAAGTTGGCCTTGGCAGCAGTGGATGCTATCCAATGTTTATGACATTATATCCTTATGCAAAATACCATTGTTATTTCCGACACCAAGCCAATGCAACACATCCTCAACCACCAAATCATTATGGGAAATTACTCGAAGTGGAATTTTATCCTCCAAGAGTTTGACCTAGAGTTTGTTTCCTCCCAATCTAAGAAATCCTTTGCATTCACAGTGTTAATGTATGAACTTCCTCGAGTCGATGTTGAACCCATGGTTAATGACTCCTTTCCTTAAGATTTTTTATTCCTCATTGAATCGTTTGATCCATGGTATGGAGATGTCTTGGTCTACCTCCAAACCTAACATTTCCATCCTTATCTTTCTTGTGATGAATGTCATCGCACAAGGCATAAATATAGACACTACATTATTGTGGATGATACCCTTTATCGCTGAGGGGTTGATTTGATTATATGTTGTTGCCTTATCCATGAGGAAGCCAAAATATTTATCAATGATTGTCATGTTGGAGAATGTGTCATTTATCTCTCTGGGTTGGACACTGCCCAAAAAATATTAAACGCTGGATACTTTTGGCACACAATCTTCAAATATTGTATGAATTCGGTACATAAATGTCATTCTTGTCAAATATTCACCTATGATATGCTTCCCACCCTGCTCTAATTCATCATGTGGTGACCATCAAGCTCTTTACCAAATGAGGGACTGATTTCATGAAATGTAAGCCTACCTAGGCTAATTGTCATGGCTACAATATCATTGTGGTTATTAACTACTTCACGAAATGGGTCAATGCCTTGCCTACATTTTCCAATGACGACACCACCACTTCTCTATTATTTTTCAATCACATTATCTCTATTTTTGATGTTCCTAAGACCATAGTGATGAACCATGGTCCCATTTTCGTAATATATTACCAGGAATATATCTTCCATCACTTGGGTGATCTTCTCTCCCATTGAAGAGCTGGTGAGTTTAGGGGGTTTCTACCTTGGTCCTGCAACCATTGACATCATGTAATATAGTGTTTTCATTGAAATTTTGTGTAAGTCTTTCACCCTTGGAATCTATCATTTATTTTTCAGGTTGGACTCTTAGCTTATGGTCTCACAGTTGAATCACGCTTATGGAGTTAGACATCCAGTGTTTTGTGTAAGTATTTGAATGCGCATCTTCTTGAATGATACTTTGAGTACATCGAGTGTTGTCATGTTCTAAGAGGATCTAATGCGTTATCTTATTCAATGGATAATTACGTGTTAGAATGGAATTCATCTCATTAGTTAAGTTATATAGCATGCATGTACATAAACATGGATTAACAATCACATAATTAGGAATCCATAAGTAGCATCCAAAACAAACATATATATAGGGGATCCTCTATCCCGATGACCTGATGACACCACCATGAGGTGAATCTAAGTTCATAGCGATATGGATGGCTTCCCCCTGGTACTCTTCCCATGTGTTATGACCATAATATCATCCATGGGTCTTATGAAACTAGATTTTCCATGACTATTTGGAGCCTCAACTGAGGTACTCACCCCATGAAAATAGTCAAAAGAATGGATCCATATCCAAACTTCTTTTCTTCCAAGTATTGCATCAAGTTAGTTTCACCTTCATGTTCGCTAAAAATCCATAACACCAGTTAAAAATAGTGGGATCTAGACACATTAGGGCCACCTGCATGTTTGAGTTCATATCCATGTGTGGCATTGTTGACCTTGCTTCTCAGATTATGATGAAAAAAATAGTTTTGAGAGACAAATCGATGATACCCTAGATAGGGATCTTGTCACTTATTCGTTGTGACCCATATCAACATTGCTGCTCAATGTAATCCATAATGGAACACTCATCTCCACATGGTGTATAGTCAAATTGGCATGACACCCCTCTCTGTGACAATTCGATACAAAAGTATATGTCTTTAGTTTGAAGGTAGAGTACCTTCTCCTCTACAATGAAACATTCTTGGTCTGAGTTCCAATACTGAACCAACTTGTGAAGTAAGTACTCATGTGACCCTAACAATGGACAATGAAAAATATTCAGTAGTCCACAATCACAGAGTGCTTCCAGAGTAGTGGCATATGCTTGAGTAGAAATATCGTCGGCCTCGTGATCCCTTTACTTCCAATCAATAATGGTTATTTTTTACCTAAACATCCAGGAAAAAATCACCTCATCAGTGAAGAAACCCCAAATTTATGGCCATGGTCTGTTGATCCCTGGAGTACACCATGAGGGTTACGAGATGCGTTAATGGTGTCACATGACGCATCACATGATGCCACAGAGGTGTCATGCGACAAGTCATTGGACGTTGTAGTGTCATTGAGAGGCGTGTCACTCGATGCCCTCGCATGTCCAACGCCCCCACGATTTCCATAAAATCAGGCCTTAGGGATGAAAAACTCCCCAATAAATCTGACAATAGAGACAATGAAAAAAAAAATAGGGTTCTTACCTTTTACGTGGATCATATGGAATGCCAAATGGTTGAGTAAATCTCCTGCAATGAGCTCATGAAGCCTGCACTTGGAAGATGATTTATTCGTAATATCTCCACTCACCTCTCTTTGTAAATGAAAAATGATATTTTTACTCTGGTAAGTTTCATTTTATAACACTTTGGGTAATAAAAAAATCCTTTTTCACATTGAGACCAAGTAAGTGGCTACCCTTTATTTGTTTTTTAAATAGGCTTATTGTTGTTTTTTATACAATTTTTAATTAAAATTGACCCTGAAATCCAAGTTACATGTGCTTGATAGGATATTAGGGACTTTTTTCTATGAAGATGGTGACTTCCACTGAACTTGAGGTACATATTATCAAACTGGCATATAGGGATAGGTTTTTCTCTACGTCCCTGATTTGCATTATTGACCGTCCATTTTGTCGTCACCATGCCTTAGGTTCGATCCCATTAAGTTGCAACATTAGCCACTCCATTTTTCACGTCATAATTGGTCGATAGTTCCTACCCTCCACAGGATCCCTAGCTAGCACCTAAATTTCCATTTGGTTCCCATGCTATGATTTCCCGTAGGCCCGAGAACCCTCATGTAGTCCTGCCATAACTTCCCATGCTATGATTTCCCGTAGGCCCGAGAACCCTCATGTAGTCCTGCCATAACTTGACGATGATACTCATTTTCCTCTCTTCCTCTACATTCTGGTCATATCTTGAGGGGGTTCCCAAATTTTTTATGCTACTGAATGGTTGCCTATGCATTTTTTGCTTGCATCATTTACCTTTCCACTACTCCATTGTTTGCTTAAATCCTTCTTACCACTATTGCAGTAGCCTTTTACCATCCACATCTTTCATTATTTGGCCTATGTTTTTCATCCATCTACCCATTTAGAGAAAAAATACTAGGAGTGGATCTCATTTTCATTCATTTTCCTTAGGTTGGTTCCATGCACTTGGAACATAGGAGCATGTTGTTCATCCACTCATTCTTTCCAAATGAGTACACTTTTATATCTTTTTTGGACTCATAAAAGGAAACGAAAAAGATACATATCAAGTGCACTTTTATCTCTTTTTCAGACTCATTAAAAGACACAAAAAAGACACCATTACGAGTATAATTTTAAATATTTTTTGGGATCACTAAAACTAAATGAAAAATATACTATTGAGCACACTATTATCTCTCTTTAGCTTACCTAGGAGTCGTCCTAGTAATATAAGTCATATATAATTCTCTGACTAGTTACTCTTCTAGTCATCATAGAGATCACTTCAATTCCTGCTATGTTATTGCACTATATTCTTCAAGCTCTTGTGTCTTGATTCCAAGTCACCATTATGTCGTGCTATATGTTCAAGGTAATTTTAATCCTGAGTCAACCATCTGCTATTTTTTTTTTTTACTTTCCACATCGACCATCCCCGTGTCAATTGTAATTGGTGATACTCTCTCTTCACATCATCTCTCAGTGCATGTTTCATTTGATTGATGGGGGATACATTAAGGGCCTCCTTCGATGGATATCTTCCTATTGATTTCAACACATTATCTAGGAGAGGGATATAGAGACCATCTAGTACCTTGGAGCTTTCATTCCTCAATGGAAATCCTCCTCATGATCGACAATGGGTTTACATAATTGGATATTGATCAATTGATTCTACGAGTCTTCTACATTAGATCCTCTATTCACACTCGGTAAATTGTACTAGGTACCTTGGCATCCATCTTCCTCATCGGTGGGTCCCCTTGCATATATTAATGGTATACATCAATGATCGATAATTAGATGGCTTCTACCATGCTCGGAATCAACTCATCTATTCACATGTTGTAGATTCGTACCATAGGGGTTTGGGACAAATACCTTGAGATTGGGGCCACATCCTTCCTTTACAACTTCCACTCCCAAGTTGTGATGGATTCTATCACTTGTATATGAAGGTTTTGAAGAATTTTGGGGCACGTTCCTCAGTGCTTGTTGTATTCCTTATATATATGTTTCGACATAGATCCACATTGTATTTTCTCATGGCTATGATCATATTGATGACATATATCAACATTGTATTGACTCGTGGCTATGATATTTTTGATGAAATGGATCCATCGTGTATTCCTTCATGGAAATGGTCTTTCATTTCATGTCATGGATCTGCAGTGTATTGTTTTGGTGGCCATGATTTGATACTCTTTAGAGTTTTAGTATCTCTACCCAGGGGATGGTATATATATGATTTTATCCTTGGTGTTTTATTGTCGAAAATCTTTAACCTTCGAACCTGTTTTCTCTCTCCTCACACTACCTCATGGATAATATTTATTTGTAATGTGTTTCATCCATCCATTCCTTTCATGACCTAACACATTAGGGGGAATCAATTATAGCATTAATTTCCACCCTACATAGCCAGAATGGAATCGAACAAAAGATGGAATCCAAGGCACAAATCTAGCTCAATATTCAAGTCACTTTTGAAGGGTGTCACTTGTCATACATATGAAAACAAGTGACTAGTTTTTGGTCGGATATAGTGCAGCCAACGACACCCTATGCAACCTTCTATATTCACAACGTTTTTAAGAGGTAACTGAGGGACGAGTTGGTTATTTATGGCATGAGCCTTGGAACTCACATTATTTGTGTATCCATTAGTCTCTAGAAGATATAGAAGCTCTCCCAAGCCTCTTCCAAGGATCTATATAAAGAAGGAAATTCTTGAGCATGAGGAGGAAGAATCATTTATAGATCTATGATGCCAAAATTCAAAGGTACTTCTCCATCTACATCAGTTGCAGTCAATTTTTCTAGCTTGGTTGAAGAGCTAAGGAGGAGCAAGGAGAAAGGGGAAAAGAGGAATGCATCTACATAATGAGGTAATTGTGTTGATTTAGTTCTATTTTTCATATTAATAGATCATTGGTTTCCCCCCATGAATGTTTATATTTTATTCATAAATGTTCATATCTTGTTTATTTTATCATATATCAGGTTAGATCCAAGCTAGTTCTATGATTCTAATACTAGGAAGAGAAGTAGAATGGTATTGTTTTGTTTCTTGTGTGCATGTAGCATGTTGTAGAAGCTGAATATAGAACTTTAGGACTGCAACAACCAAGAGATACGAAGGAAGGAAAACATTCAGAACAAGGTATGCCATTCTCCTGTTTCCTTGTGTAATGTTGAATCATATTGCTTGCTTCTAGGAAATACATAGAAGTATAACCCTCTATATATTTAGGATCAATAGGCAGATCCTAGGGAGATCTTACTATCCACCTGTGAGATTTTCTTCATACCAATTTCTCAAATGAGTAGAACAATTAGACAAATGTAGAATGAGATAACTAGACTCAATATAAGTGAGAGTTTCATTCCACTCAAACCAAATATGAGAGATCCATTTCATGATCAAAGAGGAATAAACGATAGAATTGAAAATCATAGACCAAGAGCACCCATAGTTCATAATCCAAATGTTGTTCAGTTAGAAGAAATTGTAGAAGAACAAAATTTTGATCAAGAAACCATCATTAACCAAGATGAACTTTTGGACAGTTCAAATGGAAGAAGGTTCATCATATTTATATATTTTTGATGAACAAGAGGATCCTAAGTATTCACAAGACAATGTTGTTTAGACGAAAACAAAAGTAAATAAATTAAAGACAAAGGAACAACCTGAAAAATATAAAGAACAAGATAACATTCCAGAGCCAAAAAAAAAACAAACCATTTTTTAATAGACGAAGGCAACAATACAAATGAACTATAATCTAGTTGATGAGTTAGATAAGCTTAGAATTACTTTACCATTAATGGAGGTAGTCAAGATACCCCATCAAAGGGATAATCTTTTGAAGATATTAGGCGATATGAATTCAAGAATAGAGGCAATTGTGATGAACACAATACAAAAAACACAATATCTCATCAGTAATACCAAGAGGAAATATTCCACCATTTTATATATCTTTATAAAATCATGATTTTACACTACACAATTGTTTGGTGGATAGTGGAGCCCTTAACAATATCATGCCACTATCAGTGATGGAGGCACTTGGAATGGAATGTATGAAACACTGTGAAACTGATGAAAGCATATATGCCATTAATTCAAGAAAAGTTACAACTTATGGAGAAATTAAATATTTATGTGCATGGATAAGTGTAACACCACATATTACAATAGTCTATATTATCATGGTAGTTGATTTACCTCCAACACACAATGTTTTCTTGGGAAGAGACTGATGCTCATTAATCTGAGTGTATATAACGAATGATGGAAGTTGAATGATGCTTCTAAATAAATATGGAGCAATGATAACGGGAACAAAGAAATCCAGTATCATTTAATAAGAAAGAAATTGAAATGATGCAAAACTATTAAGATGTTGGAATTGGGTGGTGACTAGTGATTCAAAATTGGTTATCAATGATATCAAGAAAAAGTAAAGAATCAATAAAGAAAGATCAAAACATTATGAAAAAAGAGTATGGAATTTATAGATTCATTTAATTCTTTTAATATTTCTTTTCTTCCTCGAGAAAAGAACCAAAAAGTTGATTCATTAGAAATAGTTGCATCTCTCTTTAATTTAGATGATTCTCAAAATCATAATACTTTTCATGTTAGGTGAAGTCATATAACCATTGAAACCATTTGTTCATCATTTTATCAAGGTATATCCCATTGTGTTTAATCATGTGATACAACAAGATCAAGGTATATCCCATTGTGTTTAATCATGTGATACAACAAGGATAAGTTGAGCACATAATCATGAAAATAAATACACATATAATCATGAAATGAAATGAAACTCATGGATAAGGGTGGGAGGGAGGAAATCCCATTGGAAAGAACATCCACAAGCCCGATCGATCCATCTATGGATGGGAATATCGTATGTAGATGATGGATCATCTATATGACTGAAATTGACCATGTCCTTGTCTTCGTGCGTAGAAAGAACATAAGTTAGGTCAGATTGAAGTGGATCTTAAACATTATGTGTTTTGTGGAATTATTCTTCATCGCTGAAACCGTATTTTTATGCGATGATGGCACATAAGGAATTTAATCTATGCCATGTTTCAGCAAGATCTAGTGTAAACAAATCTATAGGACCTTCTTCAATGATTTCTTCATCCACAAGGGCTTGTCCTTCGTCTTTGCTTGAAATGTCATTTCTTCCCAAATGATGAGAGGATATAAGGGATCCCAAGAAAAACTGATGATTTTCCAAACAAGAGGAAATGGGGTAAGGCACAACCTTAGGNAACTGATGATTTTCCAAACAAGAGGAAATGGGGTAAGGCACAACCTTAGGTTTAGAGAAAAAATCTTCTCCCAGATCTAGAAAATGTCGCTTCTTTATCTGGAAATTATTTCCAAAAGTCTCAATATGAAAATAATTTCGTTTGGTAGCATGAGCCTTTGAATTTTCTAGGATGGCCATGCATTGGAATATATCAATATTTGAGCACAAAGGTGGTTGGGAATATTCATTGAACAAGCTCAAGCCACTGAAATGATACTCATCACATCTCTCAAGGGATTGACAAGAATCATCATGAGCATATTGCGACAGGTTATATTCAAATAATTATGTAACTATATCATCATCGAGACGCAAAACAACTAGATCATATACGTATGAAGAACAGTCCTCTGAAGATGACAAATCAAACCCTTTTTCTTGATAGCTACTTTAAATGTCATAAATGGGATCTCAATCAATGATGAAACAACCCACATGCCATCTACATCTCCTGACTTATATGAAATCATCAATGTATATATCGTCCATGTCAGAGAGGTCTTTCACAAAAACATTTGTGTCATTGGGACTAATCACTTCTCCATCTTCATGTGCAGGAGGAAAACAAGGTTGAATGACTTCATATTCGTTAATAAGGAGCATGGATACCAATGTCTCCTTCTTCTCATCTGGATGTTTCACTTCATCAAGGTCTTCTCCTTCTTGGAAAATTTGTTCATGGATAAACAGATTAAACATCTAAGGCTTTTTATGCCTCATGAAAGCACCATAGAGACATATTTATATTACTTGGATAAAAAATTCAATGGTGTTTCCAGATAAGATCAAGGCTCATCAAAGTATGGAAAGGGTAAATAGGGAAAGGTAGGTTCTTGGATGGTGGAGTCACCATATGAGATCAATCATCATCAAGGGTGGAACAAAAATGTCCTTCAAGTGGAGTCACCAAGAAAGGTTGGGGTAGAGGATTTGGGATGGAAGCTTTCCAAAGTGTTGTTAGGTCACAAAAGAGGATTCAAAATCCTCCCCGACAACGGCACCAAAATGTGTTATCACACAAACATTAGGTTGGGAAAATCCTGACCCAAACCATAAGATGGAGACAACTAGGAGAATACCTACCCATTGCCATCTTAGAGAGGTATTCCTGTCACTTTATAGGTGAAGCGATCACCTCAAGGGGGGAATCCCAGGTGACCCTAGGGGGAAATGAGATGGAAAATGAGTGAGTGAATATGAGGCCCCTATAGGTCAATATACTAGATGGAAATGGTGGCTTCATAATGAGTCTTGAAGGCTGCTTGAGGTTGCCAAGTCTTGCAGTACCTGTAGAATATGTTTGTACCTTCCCGAGACACAAAGAAAGACAAGTGTACAAGCTTGAAAATAAGTGGATCAACAAGTTAATATTTTTGTCCCTAATAATAGTAGTCAACAAAGATATATATATAAGAAAGTAAATATTTTTTAGATATGATAAACAAATGCTAAAATCTTAACAAATGATGCAAGAGGTAAGCTAGCTAGTACTAGTATAACTCAAGTATAAAAACATAGAATTTAACAACAAAGTAAGGTTGTTTCATATAAGTATTGCAGATATATAATTGCAATATTATGGATGTAGAAAACAAGTTTTTACAGAATAAAAATCATCCACCAAAAATCACAAGTAATCCACCCAAAATATGCGTTGAGACTAGTAGATTGCAGGTGTAAATTATTGGCAACTTTTGACGGTTGAATTGTGAGTTATGAATAAAAAAGAGAAAGATTTGTTGCATCCCTAATGGTTGTAGATTTAATTCAGTTACAACAGAAAGTTTATTTTCTAAAAGAGGATGCACTTAGGGCACAATAATTCTCATAACATATTGAAAACAATCCAATATCTCTCAAAAGCACGTTTACTAATGCAAACAATTTATTTCTCCAATGCAATAAAAGATTAGTTCCTTGCCAAATGGGTTGTGGAATTTATTGTTTTAGGTTAGGAATAATATTTATCAAGGGGTATAATGATCCAAGAGGATCTTGGTGGCCACCCACCTATTTCAACTGGCTCAAAATAGTTTTTTGGCAACTTACTATTTTTAACAATTTTTCGAGTCTCAAACTTTCGGGGCCATTTTGAGGACCTAAACAAAATTTTTTTCATGATAGGGAACCTTAAAAATAGTATAAGACTTTTATTGAGCCCCATAAATGAATATCCTCGTTAATACCTTTCTAATGAGCTATCATGTGCCCTAAATGAAGATCGTATGCAAAAGTTACGACCCCGAGAAGTTGATGTACTAACTTATCCCAACAGGGCCCACATGAATTTTGGCACTTCATCTCCTAGGGTTAGGTTTTTTGTTGTACATTGTTTTGGAATTCATGTTGATTGTAAAAATTCCTTCAGAGCCTCATTTTACTTATATTCTTGCGAATGAGCATAGTCATCACATCTCTTATCAAAGAAAAGCTACCACAATTCTAGCAAGCTTGTTTTCAGTCTGCATTTTACAGTTTTCAACATGTTTCTTATTTAATAGAAGTCAAGTTTTTCTGTATCTCTGTTATTTTTCATTGTGTCTTGTGTTAATATTATAAATCTATTTTTTTATTTCTTTACGCTCATAAATTTGGATCAATGGTATCAGAGCGATATGCTCCTTGTCGATTTTAATGCATGTCCCCGATGCAGTCAAGGTATAGAGATTTGGATCTCGAGATTGTTGCTCTTGAGGAAAAATGCTCTCTCACACCCAAGAAACTGTCCATGGCGGGTGAAAATTAATATGACGGGATAGGAGATCCTTTCAAAAATTTTCTTGAGTAATCCCTTGAGTGATAGAGGAAAGAGATGATGGACAAATTTGCGCATATCCTTCTATGGATGACGACAAGTGATGCATCCACCTCAAGAAGAAGCGCCACACCCTTCAAGGTACAGATCAATTTTGATATTCATAAGAAATACATGAACTGGAGACTCTACATTGATTACTGGACCCTAAATAAAATCACAGTCAGGAACCGGTACCTGATTCCCCTAATCGATGATGTCCTTGATCAACTCAAGGGGGAAAAATACTTCAGTAATATTGATCTCAAGTCTGGATACCATCAAGTCCCAATAGATCAAACATATGTATGGAAAACTGCCTTCAAGTCAAAAGACGATATTTTTGAATGGCTGGTCATGCCCTTTGGTTTGACAAATGCCCTAACAACTTTCATGAGGATGATGGACAATATATTGTGGCCTTTCACTAATTTTTTTGCGGTGGTGTATCTGGATGACATCCTCATATACAACAAGAGTTAGGAAGAACACTTGCAACATATTCAACAGGTTCTACACACTCTGCGACAACACAAGATATATCCCAACTTGGAAAAATGCTTCTTTGGCATGGACAGGGTCAAATACCTAGGCTACATTTTTCATGCGCATGGTGTGCATGTTGATTCTTGCCAATTTCTATCGCAGGTTTGTGTTGGGATTCTCCCATATTGCATGGGCCCTCAGCCAAATAACCAGGGGTGGTGGTAAGAAAAAATTTGTGTGGGGCCATTCCCAACATAAAGCATTTGATGATATGAAGCAACACTTGTGCTCATCCCTATTTCTTTCATTAGTTGACCTGCAACAACCCTTTTAGATCGAGACAAATGCTTTAGACTATGTTGTGGGAACAATCCTCACTCAACACGCCCAACCTGTGCCTATCATAGTGAGACACTATCACATGTCATATGTAAGTACCCTACTTATGATAAAGAAATGTACTCCATTGTGCAAGCATGTCCACACTGATCATAAGCCATTGCAATTCATGAAAACATAAGGAAAATTGTAGAATGACCACCATCAAAAGTGGTCCAAATAGTTTTAGCAATTCCACCTCAACATCAATTATAAAACATGAAGTACCAACCAAGTTGTTGATTTACTCAGGTGACCTCTAGTCGCGACACTCACCACAGTGCTAGACTCTTGAGGACACAAGACCTCTGAATCGACCCACCTCTATGAGACAGATCCTGACTTCACTAACACCTACCAGATGTTGGGCGCAAACACAACTGCCATTAATTTGTATCTTTATGACGTGTTGGTGTGCCATCTGGGCCATATCTGTGTTCCATCAATAAAGAGAGTGAATATGATTTGGGAATCCCACTACAGTCAGGTGGTAGGACACTTCAGTGTGGAAAAGACAATGGCAATGTTGCATCACTGTTTCTACTGGTTGAAACTTTGACAAGATGTCAACAAGTATATTTGGTCCTGCACTTCCTGTACTATTGCAAAACCAACCACTAAGAAACAAGGCCTGTACACTCCTCTAACTACTCCCGATAGGCCTTGGTAATCCATATCAATGGAATACATGTCAGGCCTTCCATCCACCAAGTGGGGAAATGACTGTGTTTTTGTGGTTTTTGATCGCTTTTACAAGCTAGTGATTTTGTCTGCCTGTAAGAAGACCATCACAGTGGAGGCCACTTCCAAGCTCTTTTTTGAACGAGTGTGGGTACACTTTGGGATACCAAAAACCATTATCTCATATCAGGACAACCAACTCCTCAACAAATTCTGGTTGATCCTCTCGTCACTGTTGGACACCAAGCTCACCAAATCCACTGCCTTCCACCCCCAGACGGATGGCCAAACCGAGGTCGTCAACTCCACTGCCTTCCACCCCCAGACGGATGGCCAAACCGAGGTCGTCAACCGAATGATCGTGCACATCCTGCGCATGTATAATTCCAAGAAACCATGTACCTGGGATGATATTCTTCCCTATGTTTAACACAACTACAAAAATCCATACATAGCTCAACCGACCACATCCCCTTTCAGGTGGGGTTGGGATTTCAACCATTGGGTCCCATGGATGTTGCACTACCCCTTGCGATCATCGAGGTAGAATCATCAGATGCTCCAAATGAAGTTGAGAAAGCCACTCATTTCATTGAGTAGATCCAACACATACACCAATAGGTTCAAGATATTTTACATAAGTTGAATTCCAAGTACAAGCAATGCCATGATCAACACTGGGTATCACACTAGTTTCAGGTGGGAGACAAAGTTTGGTTTCACTTGTAGAAAGAATGCCTTACAAGGCCACATTGGAATATTTTTCCACTCCATTATGGGTCATACACCATCACCAAGGATGTGGGTGAATATTATTTTGAGCTCAACATTCCTCCTTTCCTTGGCCTACACCTAGTATTCAATGTGTCTCTCCTTCATCCGTATTTTCCACCATTATTGGAAACCTTAGAGATAACAGAGCAGTTGAAACCAACAGAGCTCAACCATGAATGCATGAAACATAAATCCAATGATAAAATTATGGAGACACGGGTCAAGGGCACTCGACATCAAAAGATTCGTCTTTATCAAGTTGTCAAAGTAGGGAAACTTCTGCACCAAGGCAAGTGGCTTACCCAGGGCCAAATTCAATAGAAATTTTCTCATCTGATGTGGGAAATCAATGCAATGGATACCATTTCTTCCTAAGGGGGGAGGATTGATCCAGGTGGATGTAGGTGGCCTCCCACCTATTCCAACTAATTTATTTTGTTAGTTTTCCAGTTTGGCAGTTTTTTTCCTAGTTTTTGGGTCCCCGACTTCTGGGGCCATTTTGAGGCCCTAAACAATGTTTTTAGGGCTCGCCATAGTTAAAATGTAGATGGATTCAGATTCTAACAAATAAATATGTATTCCTTGCATATAAATTTTCAACGGGCTATCGTGCGCCTAAAACGAAGATCATATGCCGAAGTTACGACCTCGGGAAGTTGATGTACTAGCTTACCCCAACGGGGCCCACATGACTTTTGGGGCTTCATCTCCTAGGGTTAGGTTTTTAGATGTCTAGGGTTTTTGAATTCACGTTTATTGTGAAAATGCCTTCAAATCCTCATTGTAATATTATTCTTGAGAATGAGCGCAACCATCACATCTCTTCTTAGAGATAAGCCACCACCATTCTAGCAAGCTTGTTTTCTGCTGCATTTTATAGTTTCATCTTTTTTCCTTATTGAATAGAAACCAATTTTACTATATCTCTATTATTCTGTGTTAAACATATTTTAATAATTTGTATTCATTTCATTCTTCTTATAAAATCATGATCATACAGTCATGAGCTAAGTGTCCCAATTGATTAAAATTGTAGAAAATTATTGGGCCTCTACCTCCTCTACCAAAATCCCCTCTTCCTCGACCTCTACCAAACCCTCCCCAACCTCCTGGATTAAATCCTCTCAGATTTTTATATCCTTATCTCATGAAATTTAACTCCTCAATTATATACATATCTAAAGTGTGCTCTCTCATCAGATCAAATGCATGATGGTGCTTCTCTTTGTGTCCTATTGACTTGCAAAAGTTACAAAATAAATTATGGGGTGAACTATGGTATTTCTATAGTAGTGGAAAATTAGGCAGATGATGTCCCCATGTCTTCGAAGCTTGAGTTTCCAAATACTGCACAAATGTTGGGCACTTGTCCTTATGGTGGCCTTTATTCCTACATGTGGTACACCATACATGTTCCTGATTTTCCTTTCTTTTTACTAGCTCTTCTAATTGGATTGTTAAGGAAGTTAATTGTGTTTGGACTTGATCCTTCCCCCAACCATCTCCTACAGGAGACATTTCCAACTTCATTGCAATCTCCAAATATTCATGCCGCGACACAACCTTCTTTTGTATCAACGAACAACGAATGTGTGGAAATAGTATGACAATAAATCATTCTTTGTGCTACTGATAAGGAATTTGGAATATCAATCTAGCCATCAAATCCTTAAATATTTGATCATAGTCCCAAACTAAATTAGTCTTCACTTGTTTAATTTCCTTTACTTATGTGATGTAGTGCGACTTAGACTTCAGTTTCTTGAACTGTTTCAATAATTCTTGTCGAATTTTTGTCACTATCCTTGCTTGACCTATTGGTGTAGTAATCTATAGTTTCATGTACCATGCTAATGCACAACCTCTAAATGTTTTTCTCAACTAAAATATCTTTGTGACCTCATCCTAGACATTCTTCGTAGTGGAAATTGTCTCACATACAAATAGATGTTGTTTTGGGTCCTCCTACCCAACTCCCTGGAACTCAGACATTCTCAATGTGTTGTCTAACCCTTCCATGGTGTTTTGCATAGTACCTCCCCTTGGTGACGTTGGATGAATCTAAATCGATGCACTGCTTCCATTTCTCTGGATACTTCTATTTTTTCTTCCCCTACTAACTATAAGTTCTTTTAAAAAAATCTTCAAATGTTATCTCAGTTCTAGGTAATGCACATGGGGTCATGGAATCGATGCAGGATCCATCCTAAGTAGGACTTAGAAACTCTTCTATTATAGGACTAAACTAAAAATCCTCTTCCTCTCCTTCTATGTGCATTATTTCTACAATCTTTATTAGTTTGCAAGGTTCTCTCTTCTCATACTCACTATGTGGCTCTCCGTTCCCAACCCCAATTTTCAACCTCTTGTATATTCTTCCACTGTGCAATACTCCAAATTAATATTCTTCTTCTGGTACACCTTCCTCATTTCTGTGCATCCTCAATCCCTCCCTTCCTTATTCATTTATTTCTTCATTCTGTTATAACCCTATAATTTATAGGATCAATTGGTGACTGAAATGTTATTTCTTTAAGTGCTTTTTTTTGTCAAATGATTGTCCATTCTACAAATAATTTGAGAAAATAAAAGAAAAAGAAAGAAAAGAAAAAAGAAAAGAAAAAGAAAAGAAAAGAAAAAGAAAGAAAAGGAAAAAGAAAAGAAAAAAGAAAAGAAAATAAAGACAGAAGGGCACAAAAGAAATTCAATAGAGCCCCATGCAATAACAATGATTTGGTCCATACCATTCAAGCATGGCCCCAGTGTTCAATGTGAACCTCCTTTGACCTTATTTTCCACCATTATTGGACACCTCAAAGATAGTAGAAAAACTAACACAAATAGAGCTCAATCTTGACTGCATGGAACACAAATACATTGATCATATTGTGGACACACAATTCAAGGGAACTCACCAGAAGAGGATCCAACTTTATCAGGTTGTCAAAGCAGAGAAACTCCTGCACCAAGGCAAGTGGCTTACCCAGGGCCAAATTCAACATACATTTCCTCATCACATGGTGGAACTCAATGCAATGGAGACCATTTCATCCTAAGGGGGAGGATTTATCCAAGAGGATCTCAGTGGCCACCCACCTATTCCAACTGGATAATTTTGTTTTTTGGCAACTTACTATTTTTAACATTTTTTCGGGTCCCAAACTTTTGGCGCCATTTACTATTTTTAACATTTTTTCGGGTCCCAAACTTTTGGCGCCATTTTGAGGGACTAAACCATTTTTTTTCATGATTGATAAACTCAATGATATCCAATTTTTTTTTATTGATATCTCTAAATGAATCTCCTCATCCAGACCTTTCTAACGAGCTATCATGTGCCCTAAAAAAAGATTGTATGAAAAAGTTACGACCCCGGGAAGTTGATGTACTAAGTTACCCCAATGAGGCCTACATGAATTTTGGCACTTCATCTCCTAGGGTTAGTATTTTGGATGTCTAGGGTTTTGGAATTCATTTTTATTTTAAAAAGGCCTTCTTTTGGATGTCTAGGGTTTTGGAATTCATTTTTATTTTAAAAAGGCCTTCAGAGCCTCATTGTACTCATATTGCAAATGAGTGTAATTGTCAAATCTCTTCTCAGAGATAAGATTCCACCATTCTAGCAAGCTTGTTTTCAATCTGCATTTTACAATTTTCATCATATTTCTTATTTAATAGAAGTCAAGTTTTACTGTATCTTTGTTATTGTTCACTGTGTCTCTCTGTTAATATTATAAATCTGTGTTTGCATTTCGTTCCTCTCATAAATATGGATCATGTAATCCCTTTTACTCCTTTGAGATAACAACCCTAACAAGGTAAAGTATAGAAGCTTGTAAACCCTTTTACTGCTCCTAGAAACCTTTGCAATAGCCCTTTCAACAAAAATAATCATAAAATTTTTGGAGATTGTAAATCCTTATACTCCTCCAAGGATCTAGCCAATGAAAAACATAGAACAAGAAAGAAACCTAACAAAGTGAAGTACTTGTAGAAGATGTTTGTACCTTCCTGAGACACAAAGAAAGACAAGTATACAAGACTAAAAAATAAGTGGATCAACATGTTAATATTGTTGTCCCTAATTGTAGCAGTTAACGAAGATATATGTCAACAAGTAAATATTTGTTAGAGTTGCTAAAAAAAATGCTAAAATTCTAAAAAATGATGCAAGAGGTAAGCTAGCTAGTACTAGTATAACTCAAGTATAAAAGCATAGAATTTAGCAAAAAAGAAAGGTTGGTGTAGATAAATATTGCAGAGATATAATTGCAGCCTTCTGGCTGTAGAAAACAAGTTGTTACAACAGAAAAATCAGCCACAAAAAATCACAAGTAATCCACCCAAAATATGCACTGAGACTACTAGATTGTAGGGGTAAATTATTGACAACTTTTGATGGTTGAACTGTGAGTTATGAATAAAAAAGAGAAAGGTTTTCCACAACGATAATGGTTTTAGATTTAATTTAGTTACATCATCAAATTTCTTGGATAAAAGAGGACACCCTTAGGGGAAAAGAATGCTTATAACATGTAGAAAATAATCCAACTTGAACAAATCCAATATCTCTCAAAATCACGTTTACTAATGCAAACAATTTATTTCTCCAATGAAATAAAATATTAGTTCTGTGCCAAATGGGTTGCGTAGTTTTCTTGTTTTAGGTTATGAATACTAACTCTAAAGGGGTGTAATAACTTTTACTCTCTTGAGATAGAAACCCTAACAAGGTAAAGTCTAGGAGGGTGTAAAACCATTTACTCCTCCTAGCAACCTTTGCAATAGCCCTTTCAACAAAAAATAATGATAAAAAATGGTGGAGGATGTAAATACTTATGATCCTCCAAGGATATATTCAATAACAAACATGGAACAAGAAATAAACCTAACAAAGTGCAGAGTTTCCTTACCAATTCCAAAAACAATGCCAAGATAAAACCCTAGTTTCCAAGCAATTTTCATCACCAAAGAAAAGAGAAGGATCTTGCAAGAGTAGTGCACCACTTCACTTCATTAGAAAAGATAGAAACCATATCACAAAAGAGAGAGAGAGTGAATTTTCCCAAGAGGGGCACACATTTCATCCAAGTATCTCTCACAAGAGGGAGAGTTATGATCAAAATGAAATAGAGACGATCTCTATTTATACAAATCCTCTAAAACATAGTTTGTCCACATTCAAAGGGTAAACCAATAGAGACGATCTCTATTTATACAAATCCTCTAAAACATAGTTTGTCCACTTAATTTAGGGTAAACCACAAAGTAAAGGGGAAACAACCCTTACTTTTACCCTTTAACAAATCAATTTCACTTTAATTCAAATTTAAATTTAAAAAATGCACATAAAGAAACAATAATGTGATGTCATCCTTCCAAAGGGTGACGTTTTGGCACTTCTTGCAAATCATTGGAGTGGAGAGAGTAAGTCATTGGGCCTTCTAGAGTATCCCTCTCATGCTATAGGTTTTAATATTCCAAGCCAAGCCTTCTCCCATCAAAATGTTCCAATTTTCAAGCAACAACACAACCACAACTACAACCCTATTCCTAGGGTGATGTCAAGCTCCTCAAAAGTGACGTTTTCACCTCAAGAGAAAATTGTTGGGTTGGATAAGGGTTGGGTTACATTCTCCATGGTATCTCCTCAGGCCTCCAAAGGCTATAATGTTCCAATTTTCAAGCAACAACACAACCACAACTACAACCCTATTCCTAGGGTGATGTCAAGCTCCTCAAAAGTGACGTTTTCACCTCAAGAGAAAATTGTTGGGTTGGATAAGGGTTGGGTTACATTCTCCATGGTATCTCCTCAGGCCTCCAAAGGCTATAATATTTGTCTAGTGTGTGATCCATGGTATCCAACTTGTGGGATTCAATCCCCATCGAAGCCCAACCTAGGCTTGTTCTTCCAAAGCTATCCACCAACTAAGTCCTACAAAGACAATGAGTGAACCCTCCAAGGATCTCAAGTCAAATGCATCATGATAAGTAAATGAAATCAATGTTCCTCCAAAATTGTCCACCAACTAGGTCCTGCAAAGACAAATGGATACGCCCTCCAAGGATCTCAAGTCAAATGCATCATGATAAGTAAATGAAATCAATAAAATATCCATCCAAGCATGTACATCCAAACTACCTCATCAAAATAAACAATTTCTCAAATACCCTATGCAATTTTGCAAGTTTAGGTATGGGAGGGTTGACAAGGTGACCTATTGGGTGAATCATACGTCAAGTTTAGGTGTTTCCGAAGTGGACCCCTCTCTATGACATGTGGAAAAAGTTACATGGATGGGGGGAAAGACTCTTGGGCATGGGGTTCATGAAATATAAGGGATTGTAATATCTCATTTATGGGTTCGTTTTTAGAGGGTGTGTTGCACCTTCATTTTGAATTCAACCTTTTTCCAAGCCCACTTATTGCCTTATATTATTTTAAGATGTTTCCAAGTTGAAGCCAAGGTGGGGCTTCTACCTAAGCATGAAAAACAATGCCCACCTTGACTCTATCTTGGTCACATCATGCTTCCTCAAGTTTAAAACATGTGTGGGGATTCTACCTAAGCCCTTCTTCCCCTTCTTCCCATGAAATGAGGGACACACCCTTCTTGGGCCAGTACACCCGAAAAATCCCAAAAGGTAAGGATATGAGGGGATGAAGTGTGGAAAGTGACAAGTATGGTTAGGAATGGCATGATGACTCGTCAAGATGAACTCACAGTAGAAAATCTATCCCTAAGGGTGACCCACTTAATAGGGTGCATTGTCAACCACCAAAGTGAAACATGGAAAAGGGAATAATTTCCAAGAAAACATTACATAACAAAAAGCAGTAATATATGCAACAAACTCAAATGCCTAAAATATTAAAATACACTGACCATCATACCTGAATTATAGCTCATGGAGCAAGACCCAATGTCTACTGAAATCTAGTTGATGTGGTGGATATTGTCATGATGATCATGGAATTGTGGTGATGAAGTAGGTCTTTGTTTGTGCAAGTGGACAGTGATGGTCAATCTATCTCTTAGTACTCCATGTCTGCAACCTAAGGGCCTCGATACATTTGGCTCTTACTTGGGGACATGCACTTGTCGTAGAGTGCATGAGAACCACAATATCTTCTGGTGGACCTGTGCCTACACTGAAACATAAAACCATAAAATCCAGGGTGGTTCTATCACCCTTCATCCATATATATCAAAATAAAAAATCACAACTAATATAGAAAATAAAATTTTATCATTTTTTTTATAAATCTAAGATAAACACGAAATAAACATGCAATTAGATCAAAATGAAAATAAAAAAATGAAATGCAACTAAACTATCATGAGAAATCAATATGGAAATGAAAGAAATCAAGATGACCTACTTACCTGAGGCCTTGGGGAACTAAAGATTAGGTAATAGGATATGTTAGGTGAATTCATATAACCAACACAACCATATGTTCATCATTTTATCAAGGTATCTCCCCTTGTTCTTAATCATGTGATACAACAAGGATAAGTTGAGAACATAATCCTGAGCATAAATAGACATATAATCAATCAAGAAATGAAACTCATGGAGAAGGGTGGGAGGGAGAAAATCCTGCTAGAAAGAACATCCACAAGCCTAACTAATCCATCTATGGATGGGACTATTATATGTAGATGATGGCTCATCTATATGACTTAAATTGACCATCTCCTTGTCTTCGTATGTAGAAAGAACACAAGTCAGGTCAACTTCGAGTGGATCTTCAAGACGATGTGTTTTGTGGAAGTCTTCTTCATCACTGAAACCATATTTTTCTGCGATGATGGCACATAAAGAATTTAATCTATGACATGTTTCAACAATATCTAGTGTAAACAAATATGTAGGACCTTCTTGAACGATTTATTCATCCACAAGGGATTTCCCTTCGTCTTTGCTTGAAATTTCATTGCTTCTTGAATGCTGAGAGGAGATAAGGGATCCCATGAAGAACTTCTAATTTTCCAAACAAGAGGAAATGGGGTAAGGCACAACCTTAAGTTTAGAGAAAAATCTTCTCCCAGATCTAGAAAATGTCTCTTCTTTATCAACAAATTCTTTCCAAAAGTCTCAATATGAAAATACTTCCATTTGGTAGTGTGAGCCTTTGAATTTTATGGAATGGCCATGCACTGGGATATATCAAGATCTGAGCACAAAGGTGGTTCGGAAAATTCATAGAACAGTCCCGGGCCACCAAAAGGATACTGATCACAACCCTCAAGGGATGGATGGGAATTATCACAAGAATATTGTGACAAGTTATCTTCAAATAAGTCTGTAACTGTATCATCATCGAGACTCCAAACATCTGGATCATATACATACAAAGACTATCCCTTTAAAGAATAAAACTCAACCCCTTTTGCTTGATAGCTACTTTCAATCTCATACATGGGATCTCAATCAATGATGAAGAAACCCACATCCCATTTACGTCTCCCAACTTATATGAAATCATCAATGTATAGATCGTCCATGTCAGAGAGGTATTTCACAAAAGAATTTGAATCATTGGGACTGATCACTTCTCCATATTCATGTGGAGGAGGAAAAAAAAGGTTGAATGACTTCATCTTCGTTAAGGAGCATGGATACCAATGTATCTGTAATATACCAGATATAAAAAGTGTGCAGAACAAAAATAAAATGCTAGAAATGGCAGAATAACAGTAATATAACCAACATAATCTCCACAATAACACAAAAATGATATA